>DWAP01004508.1:0-10904 GCA_018230625.1 Heliconius eleuchia
ACTAGGTTCCCTCTGCCTATCCTGCTGTGTGCGGGATATAGCGTGAAGCTAATTTTATTTTATTTTATTTAAAAATTTAGCGGGTGAAGCCACTAATGTATGGGAATCATTGTGAAATTCATAAAAAATCATTGAAATATTAAAAATTAGAATTGTTTTATTTCTCCATGCTTTCCTTGCACAGTACATTGTATTACATCTATATAGAAAAATAATGAACATAATAAAAAGAAATGAAGCATAATAAAGTAGAAATTGTTTTTAAAGATAAAAAGACAATATTTTCCTACAAAATTAATTTAATGGAATATCTAATATAGTATATCATATAGAGGCGCCATATGACGGCTCACGACGGCCACACGGTGAGGCAGTGATTTATCTATCACACCAGATGCTTGGGCTTCCTACAAAAAATACTGAACGGTATTAATATCTACATCGAGAGACGAGTATATTTCAGTTCGTGGTATCATAGAGTTATTTATTGTTTAATACAGTTTAATAACTAAGACCAGTCGTAGTGGAGGGGCACAAGCGGGCGACTGTAAATGTGATAGGTTGTAAGTTCGATTCTCACTCGAGCTAGTAAAATATTTATTATTTTCAATTTCTCGCTCTGACAAGGAGGTAAAGCACGGCGTTGAATTCCGCCACACACATATGCAATGCTTCAAGAGAATACTAGGTTCCCAGGTTCCCTCTGCCTACTCCGCTATGTGCGGAAAACAGCGAGATCCTAATAAAAAGTTTTCTTTTTTCGACCATATTTGAGTTTAAACGCAATGCTTCCCACATGCACGTACTTGTACTAACTACACTATTAACTACAAAATACTTTTTCCGATTTACATACAGTAGGTTCAAATCCTATTAAATTATTCTTAGTAATCTTATATGAGAGCTTGTGAAACTAGTTAAACATTGTACCTTATAGTGCTAATCGTGGTATTATTTCATTTACTATATTATAAGTAAATAGAAGATACAAATATTATTGAGGTATCGAATATAGTTTTATTCCTATCCTATCCTATTAATATTATAAATGTCAAAGTTTATGAAGATGGATGTTTGTTCTACTTTCATACAAAAATTACTAATCTACTACGAGATGTAACTTTACAGTAATATAGTTAATATATCAGACCTTACTTTCCCGTAGGAATTTTGATAAATCATCTCTCTAGTGCTCCCCTACACTCCGTAAGCTAACTATATATTAAATTTTAACTTTCTAAGTCCAATAGTTTTGTCTGTGTGTCTATCAGTCACTCAGTACCGGAGTTTTATATAGATAGTATCCAAAAATCATCAAAAACCTGTTACATCTCACTTGAGTTTGTAGAGATAGTTGGCAATAAATAATGTACGTACATTATTCAGTATTATACAATAGTTTACGTTTGGCGTCTATCCGCTATATCTGTGTCGTAACGGAAATCGTAAAATTTAATGATATGCATTTCAATATAAAGCTATCGCCTATTTTTATATTTTGTTTGTTTGTTTTTTGTTTCACGCTGTATCCCGCAAATAGCAGGATGGGCAGAAGGAATCTAGTGTTATTCCGTTCTTTCGCTCACTTTCAGCTGTTTATGGAGGAAGGTATTGCGTGTTGAGTTGCGAAACTGAACGACTTACCTCGTTACCAGAGCGAGAAAATGAAAATATTAAATGTATTTATTTATTAGCTTCACTCAATTTTCTGCACGTAGCAGGGTAGGCAGAGAGAACCTGGGCATAGTGTTAAGACACTCTGTTTTCGTTCCCTACTTTCCGACGAATTTTTGATACATTACATCTTAAATGGCGAAATTCAACATCGCGTTTCTGACATTTTACTTAATATTGTCATTTGTTGTATAATTATTTTTTTATACGAACGGTTTCTGCAATTTACTTCAACAAATATAATTATATTACGATCGTTACCGACAGAGATACCCGACTCGCACTCGCGATCGCGTCTACAGCCTGTAATTTACTCAATCATTATAAACGAATTAAGAACTTTTACTCTTTTATATGAGTATGACGTAAACTTTGTAGCTAATTGACGAAGTCATTAACCGTGAAATAGTTTTACGTATCGTATGGTGAAAGTAAAGAGATGGTTGTGGATTCGATTCTCATTGGGGGGCATGAGTATTCTCGCAATACACACTCAAGATGCAATGTCTCGAAAATTTGAGTGGCAAAACGGGGAATAGAGTGACTTAACAGTAGGTTTCCTTCCTACCTTACAGGTGCAGGATGTGCAGGATACAGCGTGAAGCTAAAAAAATCTAAATTTATTAGTTCAACATAAAAAAAACGTTGAAATATTAAAACACTCAACACGCATTGCCTCCAGAAAATGGGGAACGGAGTGTCTCAATACTAGGTTCCCTCTGCCTACTCTGCTGATTTATTTTATTTTATTTTAAATTAAAATGTCGCAAGAGGAAGCAATTCAAGAAATATAATAAACGACATGAGCCTCCATCTCCGTAGGAGTTGCTCAAACGATTCAAGGCTCACGGTCACCCCTAACCTATTATGAGCAAATATATTTTTTTGGTAACATATTTTTATTAGATACGTAAGCTGACCTCTGGCTATGAAAATATTTTACTTGAATTCTTCTATCTATTTTAATCTACTGTAGATAAAAGAAAATAACCATCGAATTAGGTTAGTTATTGAATTCCTTTATTACCTACGGTATTAAATTCACCCTTCAATACCGTAGGTAAAATAGAGATTCAATAACTAACCTGAATCAAAAGAAACATTAACGGATATGGAATTTAAGCCCTAAATATTTTAATTTATTCTATTTTGACATATTTTACTAATGGATTAAGCGCCAAACTAGGCCCGACCTTCGTTACGTTATAAAACCTGAACGTAAGCACCTCACCTAACTTTCGTTAAATTGCTGATAAAAATAAATTCTTATACAAGATTTTTTTAGATGTTTTCTGGTATAATATTATAAATTACGTTATCAATTGCTAGACATTTAGCATGATTTGATCCCCCTGCCAGACAACCTTTAATCCGTAACCGTACTATGAAAATGTAACCTGATTTATTTTTATATAAAATCTATAACAAAACAATTTTTATCTAAAAAAATGCAAAATAATTAGACACTTTCTTGGACACTGTATGGCAAGTTGATTAATGTTCTATTTTCATAATCATAACTAATTGTATTGGCACTTCATTCAATGTCTATCTGTCTGTGTACCAGATCAGTATTAGTCGACATGAGGCCGTCAGTGTCGGGTGGAGTGTCGCGGAAGTGTCGCATTGGCGCGCTGATTTCCTCTGGGGCGAGCGTGTGACGCCGGCCCGCTACCGGCGTGCTGCTACTGTATTCTGTACCGTGCCTACGCTTTACTAGGTGATAGATATTTCTTAAATACTCTTTTTCTTTTAAATATAATATTAAAATGTCAATATATCAATATTTGTTATACGAGGCCAGTCGTGGCGCAAAGGTACAGATGTAGAAATGAAATATTTATGTAATTTATTTTTCTTTTCTTGGCTCTGATGTCGAGGCAAAGCGCGGGGGTGAGTTTTGCTACTCAGCATGCGGCGGAATTTCTTCGAAACTCCAGAATTCGGCGAAAAGTCTTACTTAACACTAGATTCCCTCTGTTTTTGGGCAGCTGATTGGGCAGGTGAAGATGATTGATTGACAGATGTCACAAAAAATCCATTTTATCTGTGATCGATTCCGTATCTTCAACATTATGTCTATCCAAATAAAAAGAAACTTAAAATAAAAAAACCTGCACTCCCCTTAATAAAGTTACAAACACCCATCAGCACTATCAAAACTAATACACGAACTACAATCCCTAATCATGTTATTCAGAATTGGGACTTGAAAAACGTGACCTAAATCCGATGCGAGAGAAGCGGCCAGTCCGGCGCTTGGCAGTGGCATATTGATGCTCTGTTCGTGATTCCTGCACCGCTCTCGGGATCGTTATCCTACCGCTAACGTCAAACAGTACGTTACACGGACAAGATAAATGTACCCGGTACTGCCAGGCAAATGTCAATTACACAATATACTTAGCTTAAGATTGATTTCTATATAAAATTGTAATAAAATACAATTATTATTGCAAATTGGTAATTTGAGGCCGTCGTGGCGCATTTGCGTGTGACTGTAAACATGATGGTCATTAGTTCGATTTCCACTCGGGGAATCTCAAATCTCATTTTCATTTCTTCACTCTGTAAGAAGACAAAGCACAGTGTTTAGTTACGCTATTCAACGCGCAATGCCTCATTGCCGCCGGCGGAAAGTGGGAAACGAAGTGTCTTAACATTACGTTCTCTCTGCTAATCCTACTATACGCGGAATACAGCGTGAAGCGGAAAAAAATACAACTATTATAATATTTTTTAAGCTGTTATTTATAGTTTACAATGGAGAGTATAAAATTGCCGTAAAATTGACATAAAAACAATATACACATAAATATTGAATATAAACTTTTATTTATACATAATATTACTTTTTTTTTATCAATCTGCAAATTGCTTTTGCTGCACCAAAAGAGCGGTTGGTGTGTGACTGTCGAGGGTTGGGCTCGCGTGTGACTATACTTGATGATTTTTTTTTAAAAGTTTAAGTTCCACTAAATATGGGAAAAATTATGCCCAAAATATTCAATTCACTTATTCATTATTTCTCAAAGGGTTCAACACGAAACATTTCGAAATGGGCGGAAAATTGAGATTTGATTGATGATGTCACTAGACACAGTCTATGTAGACTGGGCCGCTGATACGTAGAGATAACAAATAAGCAAAACATATCAGTAACTTCAAGATAATTTTTAGTTTTAACCAAAAAAAAGGACAAGCGTGAGGGTCTCGCCCATCGAGGGTTCCGTACAAAAGTTAGAGGTCTCGAGCTTTTTCTGATATTCAAGCCTAGGTTGGCCAGAGCCCTTTCATCTGATACCAAATTTAGCCCCACTTTTAATTTTAATTTAATAATTCAAGGTCAACTGGAACTACTCTATTCATTTTGATTCCATTTATAGTGTCAAAATACGCATTTTTTGCGATATAACGGTCAATACTTTTTTTAAGAATTGAAGAAAAACGTTTTGTTTTTCAGGAAATCGTCAGGAACCGTCATTAAGAGTAGATCTGAGTACATGGTTTGATTTTCAACTCGATATTTTTAAGTGTTCCTCTGATAAAGGCGGTTGATAGAGAGATAGATAGACGAACGGACAACAAATTGATCTTATAAGGGTTCCTTTTTCCTTAAAAGGTACGGAACCCTAATACGCCGACATTATTATTAAGCCATTGGCATAATATTATAGTAATATAAATTCGATATTCGAGTCTCCATTATGATACAAAACTTATCTATATTTCCTTCTCTTCATAAATTTTTACCTTTTCCGTAGATACGGGGTGATTAAGCAAGAACACTCGCGTCGCGGCAGATACTTACCGCAATCTTAACTTCTTACGGCGCCGGCTCGTTAAGGTTCCTCCTGCGCCCGTCTACTTTACATTTCCAACAGCATTAATCCCACCTCATCACGTCCCATCTTTTTGACACAAAAATTCATCTCGACGACCGAAAGCCAGGAGTTAATGCCGACCTCGAAAATACGTTTTACATTTTATTTCCGTCCGTCACTCACAGCGAGCAATTAAGAATTTGTAAACCAATAAAAGATATTTGGTAATCATTGGAAAGCGATTTTTTAATGTATTTGCATCAAAATTGAACTCCAACCCTTGGGAAATGGGGAAAAATGTTCGCGTTATATGTATAATTTGTTGTATTTCTTTTTTGTAATAGAAACACAGCTCTGTTATAAGTGATTAATGTTCAGTTTGATTATCCAAACTAGTGTAGGATAATTTTACTGCTACTGCTGTATGTTTTTTTCGATATGTTTGCTTGTTTGTTGGACTTCGCCTTGCAAGAGTATTTTTCTATTAAAAACTATTGGTTATTCCTTAATTTGGGTTTCGTTTTTTTCGTCAATTTTGGAGATATTATATTTTATTGAATAGCGGGAACCATTTGCTGAGTAATTATCTAATAAGGACAAAGAAGCGTAAATAAAATATTTTGTAAAATGAATATTATAAACGATGTTTAGTAGAAATTGCTGCTAATGTCATATTCTATCTAATAAAACTAAAGACATATCCACTAGCGATTATTATCCGTTATATAAAAACGTTAATTTATTCACGCCCTCATTACCATACCGCCACTTGTCCAGAGCGATACAGACTCGAGAGATCAACTGTTCTAAACATGTCGATAAAACATCCTGATACACTATGAAAAACAGTACTTGATATTCCAAGTACTTTAGTTAGGCTTAAACAGGAAAATAAAAATATACTTATTTAGTAGTTTATTATAATAATGTATATATTTCACATTTTTATAAATCTTTGTGTTCTATGTTAATATATGGATAAAAATTTACAGATATTTCAATAAAAAAAAAAAACAATACAAACTTATCTTTGAGTTCATTCTATACAAAACAAGTGCATATAATCGCAAATTTAAGTTTGTTAACTTATATAAATCCGGAAATTGGTGAGGTAGGCAAGGTAGACTCGCACTTAACAATTTACAATTAACTTTTTTTACAATTAAGTCGATGAGTTATTTCTGTACATTTACATATTAAGGCATAGTGTAGGTGATGCACTCGTACCTGCGTAACTGCCCATACTTCCTGCTGTATATACTGCCTCGAGACATCGCAGAAGCTAGTTAGCTCAGATTATCTACCGTTAAACTACTCACAATCAGTTTAAGTATGCATGTACTTAACATCGATACAGTTACTATTAGTTACCTTAAATGTATGATTTTTTCTCTGGAAATTGACTGGCACGTCCCATAGAAGAATGTCTATGTAAATGTTTGTACTATGGATTTGTTTGAATCGTTATTTATTGTATTCTGTATTCTAACTTACTATGCATGTTTTAATTGCATGTTTTTTTAAGCTTGAAGCTGTGTTTCAACCACCGTTCTCAATAAGATTTTTTTTATTAATCACTTTTCGTCGATTTGCATTGCGTGTTGATTAACGGAACTCAAGGCGCTGGAGTGGGAATCGAACTTATAACCTGTCGCACTTACAGTCCCGCCCTATTGCCCATAGGTTCCCAGGTTCCTTGTGCCTACCTTCCTATGTGCTTCCTATGTGCAGATACAGGGTGAACGTAAAAAATCCAGCAGTTTATATCATCCATACTCAAGCTTCATATATCTATCTTTAGTATTTCGGGTCGGAGGTTGATGATTCAGCAAATCACAACATTACCTTATATGTTATGACGAATATGACGAGCGTTTATTCGTTTCAGAGAGGAATCGAATGTACGCTCTTAATATGGCGCCAGACAATCGTTTTGTTATGATTCACCCTTAAATAGATCGGTCCTTGTGTATATATTTATTATTTACTATTTATCACCGTTAACTTTCTTTTTAAGAGTTCCGTACTTCAAATAGTAAAAACAGAGCCCTTATAGGATCACTTTGTTGGCTGTTTGTACGTCTGTCAAGACTATTTACCTTGATATCATATATTTAGATCTGTGGTCCCTTGCTTCCAATTCAACGGAATAAATAATCAAAATCTATTCGGTATTTCTCTTTACTTATAGTTACATATAAATGAGAATTTACAATAAAAAGAAGAATATTGTGAGAATTTACAATAAAAATAAAGATAATAAAAACTTATATTTGTTGTTCATTTCTTCACTTCATTCTTTACTACCCGGCCCGAGTCACACTTAACTGGTCTTTGTTTTAGTGAATCTTGAAACTCCTAATCCTAATATAGTTTTAACGAAAGATCATATTGGCTTTTGGACGGCATCCTGGCGCAGTACAGCGTCTGACTGTAAACGCGACAGTTATGGGTTCGATTTCCATTTGGTGAAATTATATATTTTCATTTCTTCGTTCTGATACAAGAAATGAATTAATTTTGCACGCCGTATCTCGAAAATTGAGAGGAATTAACATTGAGAACAGAGCATCATAACACCATGTCTACTTTACAGAAAAAGGCATATCTCAATTCGTTTATTTTCATATTATAAGTGAAAATAATATATTAAGTTATTAATAAATTATAAGTTTGGAGGAAGTGATATTGATATTCAGGGCGATTTTTCAAGACGGCTGGATCTCGAAATGAATCTTGACAAAACAAAAGTTATGATTAATAATGTGTCCCCAAGACTAGTTGCCGTAAGTGGCGTTATAAATGTCTGGTAATGAGGCAAAGTGCAGCGTAGAGTTCCGCCACTGACCACGTGCAATTCACCTCGAAAACTGGGTGGAAAGTAGAAACCGAAGTATAGAAGAGACTAGGATCCATTATTTGAAAAAAAAACAAAAAGAATAGAAGGCATTTATAAAATAAGTTACTTGTAAAACAAACCTAACATTCCTCGTACGTTGATTAACACATCATCCACACTTCAGAGTTAATAATAAACATAAGAAAAGACATTTTTCCATCGTTAATATAATCAACAGATCATTTGTAAGTGTTAGAGTACAGTCTAATATTGACTGTAGGTACTAGCAATAACGACAGGTGGCGGTCGTTATACCGTAATTAAAAGTAACGGCGGCAGCGACAGACTGAGCTGCACTCGAGACGAAAACGCCTGTATACGCTTAGTGATGATAGAAAACTTCAACGAGTCATCTTAATCAAGTTATTCTAATTATTACACCAAATTCATTACGAAGTCGATGAAAAATTTTCAATGTTTGTTTATTTTGCTTTAGTGGATTTGTGTCAGCTTGCGTGTGTATGTAGCAATCTACTCGTATATATATAATAAAACTGTTTTATTTTTATTGTTTTAACTTCATGTTGTATCCCGTATGTACAGGATGGCCTCAGGACAGGAGGAGCCTCGCTTTTCGCTTAATTCTGGCGGCATTGCGTGTTGAGCGGTGGAACTCAATATCGTGCTTTACCTCGACATTAGAGCAAAGTAGTGAGAATATTAAATGTTTCATTTCCCCGAATGGGAATCGAACCCACAACCTATCACGTTTACAGTCTCAGGCTTTTTCCCCTTCATCACGACTGGCCTGTAACTGGCCAGGTTTGTTTTATTTAATACAATAATCTCAGGAACTACTGGTTTTAAAAAAAAGTTTTTTTGTTGGATAGTCCATCTATCGAGGAAGGCTAATAGGCTATATTATAATTACTTCAATGTAATCCACTGAACCTGTGATTAGAATTACTTTAGGCATTTATTGCGTCTCATATATAACCCATAGTTACTACCTATTGACCATGCTGTCAAAAGTTCGGGCAAAGGTTACTTAACATTTTAGGTACAACGATTTTTTATTTAGATTTAATTTTTTAGATTTTCAAATTATTTAAAATCACAAATATAAAAAACTCTTTCTTTTTCAACTCTTTCTTTCTCTCACTCTTTTTCCCAGTTAAAGTAGCATAGTAAAGTAAGAAAAAAACTAGTGTTAAGGCATTTCGTGCTATGTTTTATCTAAATTTATTTAAGCGTACAATGTATAATCTGCACCAGTGCTCCTCTTATATATATTTTTAGTCTTATATATAATAGAAGCCTTATGTATTAAACGTCTTATGATTAATATGCGTAAACATACTGTTATAATTAAATGTATAACATAAATAACATTAAATTTGTATAATTTAATTATGTATAAAATTTAACAAAAAGTTTGTTTTTGTTTTTTATTTTCCCTTGTTTGTTTTTTATTCACCCTGACATCAAGTGGGTACTCACCACAGTGGGAACCTAGTGAACCTGAAAACCAAGAGACACTTCCGCTGCCTACTTTCAACCGAATCCTAGCGGCATTGCGTATTGAGTGGCGGAACTCATCGCCGCTCATTGCCTTGGTTACCGCGAGCGAGGAAATGAAAATATAAAATATTTAATTTCCTCGGGAATCGAACCCAGAAGCTATACACGCCGCTTACGCGTCAAATACTTGGGTCCCTGCGCCACGACTGGCCTCAAAAACTAGTCTTTATTGTTAAACTAACTAACTAAAATAACTAGCTAACTAAAATATATTATCACAAGGATAATTTCCTCTAGTGGTTTCAATATAAGTTATGACACAAAAATCCACTATGTAGCCACTAAACTTTCACTCGACTAACGAAGTGCGTACGTAACTCATAAAACTTTTGACATTTATAAGCTGAATCATTTATATTTTTAAATAATACTTTTGAAAATTAAAAAAAATAACATATACAGGCAAATATTTTTGGGGTTCCGTACTTCAAAAGGAAAAAAATAAACCCTTGTCTATAAGATTATTTTGTTGTTCGTCTGTCAGGAACATATTTTGAGATCACACGGTGGCTAAAATAAAAATAAAAAAATCAAGCTAAAATTAATACAGGTTTACAGTTACTTAGAGCATAAAGAAACAAGGTTCTATGTAAGTCATCGCAATCAAAAGACATGAATAGTTATGCATCGTTTTTGTTATATTTTGTATGAAATTCGCCGCGTAATCAATACCAGTTATTAAATTTGGCGACTTCTAGCTAGTTCCTATATTAACAACAATATATTTCGACCAAAACCAGGCCTGAATGTATAATATCAGGTCGTCGACGACCCATTATTTCGGCCTACGTCACATTTTTTGGAGAATTACAATGCAAACCGAAAACTAAATATGATGTGAGTAGAGATTATTCAAGTTAAACAAAATATAGAGTCCATACACTCACAATCTATATCTATACTTATAATAAATCTGTAGGAAAGTAGTTTTTGTACATTGAAAATATTTTTAAAAAAATTAGCCAGGGTGTTAAAGGATAACTAAC
>DWAP01004509.1:0-10901 GCA_018230625.1 Heliconius eleuchia
TATATATATATATATATATATAATATTTTTTAGACAATATATAAAAAAAGTAACGCAGCGGGATTTTTATATGTTTTCTAAAAAATATTTTTCTTTCCTAAGAGTATAATAATACTTCAAAAATGTTTAAAATATGAAAGTTTACTTTTTATTTTACATAAAAGTCACTTCTACAATTTTTAACAGTTTTGCACTTAATTAGAGAATTTTCCCATATGAGTATATGATAAACTAGTAACCTTGTGGCTTTACCTTGGTGTTCAAATGGAAATACTAAAGAGTTGCGACAAAATTGTTAATTTAAATAATCAGTGTTATTATCTATAAATATATAAAGGGACAAGTACCTGACTGACTGAGGGAAGACGCACGCACAGCCGTGACCGCTGTGCGTAAAAACGTGAAATTTGAACAGATGTTTATTTGATAATCTGGATCCACTAAGAAGGTATTTTGAAAAATGTTAACCCTAAAGGAATGAAATAAGGGTTGAAAGTTAGTATGGATAAAAAAATAATCGGCACCGATTCTTGTAAAATTTAAAATTCAGATTCTTAAAAATATTTCATTGAACACGTGTTTCATAGTTTTTTAGAATTCACCCCCTTCAATAAGTGATTGAAAGTTTATATGGAAAAAACTTTAAATCGCCACCGATTTTTATAAATATTTAAATTCAGACTGGTGGTTTTTTTAGAATTCACCCCTAAGGGTTCAGATAAGCGGGCGAAGCTGCGCGCGCCCACTAGTTTATTATAATCTTTTATTTAGTACTCAATGTACACATAAATTTTTTTTTACTGTTTAATAATGGTATACATGGTGGTTTATTATATTTTCATTAGATAAATTTAACCTTTAAGAATATAATATTTATATTAAATATATATAACCAGATATACCTTGCGCTGAACGCGTTGTTGGAACATCAAGAATATGTGTGTGCAACACTACATATTGTAACACTTTCAACAGAGAAGTACCCCAAGAAGGACAGTTTATACAATATACTACCTCTAAGGTATTAATTTATTTTATTTTAGAATATTTTTATGTAGTAAACTCATATGTAGTTACTCATTTTGTCGTCTTTGACTCATTCTGTCAACGCAATCAAAAGATACGAGCATTTATGCAGCGTTTTAAGCGCGCTTCAGCGTACATTGATATATTTAGTTAAAAAAAAATACGTCAACGTTTGAATGCTCGAATTTTTTATATACAAACAATCAATTATCTACGCACTTTGAATATAAAAATACTAATTTTATATTTATATGAAACAGAATAAATATTTAAATTTAAAATATTTTGGAATTATTTTATTTCTTGGCTACAGTAGTATTAATTTGAATATATTTACTTTATAATATATAGCTACTCGTATATTATAGGCAGGATCAAGATTTAACAAAGATTATGGGGACATTGAGATTATAGAAGACAATAAGTTTTCAGTTGGTAAGTAATTTACATACCAATTTCGTTACCTCCATGTCCAAATCTCTCACTTTACCTTTTCATATTCATGCTGACGACGAACAAAATTCTGGAGGCCTTGCGGCGGAACTCGACGCCGCGCTTCGGCTTTGACACGCGCAGAGCGCAGAAATTAAAATATAAATGTTATAAAATGTAGGATCGGGGATTCAATTCTGACATTATTCATATTGACCAAAGAGTGGGTTTTTCTATGAATAAATTAGTTAATACTGCTAAAATTGTTTTATGTATTCTTTCTACTTTGCCAAATATCCACGAAAACTTTGTAAAGGCGTCAAGTATAATAAGAATATAATTATTTAATTTTTTGATTTAGGCTAGATCTAGATAGTTATCAACATAGAGTATGTAAAGGATTGTTCTCTTTTTTTTTGGATTCTGTTTTCCTGCCCTCTTAGTAGCTCGTAGGCAATGAATGCAAGCAACCATAAACCTCTGTAATTTTATATCTAGATCTTTTATATAATAATCCCTAATAATATGATTTCCTTAATTTTTTTATTGAATAATTTTTAATTATATAGGCGTTACTTTTATTTGTTTTGGGGGATATTTCATAACGGACTGCATAATATCTTCCTTTTCAAAGGACCTATAAAGTAAAGAAATTCAATTGCAGTAACAAAGCAGTGCAACCAGTCTTTGCATACAAATCTAACACTCCCTTCCTTATGTCACCACTGTAACATTTACAAAAAATTCTTGTCCAAAAATAACGTCATAAGGAACATATTGCTTAGATATCACATGGAGAACTACATCACTATAATCATCTCTGTCTACACTAAAGTCTAGATAACATTTTCCCTTTGAATGAATTATTGACAATCTAATTCCTGAAAGCTTGATCATAAGTTGTTGAAGATATAATATTTAATGATCACTACCAGAGTCCACTAACATATTTTATTCATAGCCAGTATTACTGTGTCTGTTGAAGACGGAAGTGGTGGTCATATGCTGACAATCTCTACAGATGTGCTCCTCGAGTTAAAGTTAAACTCGAACGTCAAAACCAAGACTGCTTCGATGATTCCGAAGGTACCATTAAGAAACTCATTAAGGACCACCGACGTAGTCTCCTTTCATGTAACATCTCGGAACGGAGGAAAGCTAGTCACAGTCTAAAATTACAGGTGCGTGCTCTCAGGGACAAATGGTTGGTGGATAAAGCAACAGAGATGCAGCTATATGCTGATACAAATCAATCCAGTAGATTTTTTGAATGCTTAAAAACTGTTTCCGGGCCCCGTATTAAAAAGATTGCCCCACTCTATAAAAAGGAGAAGACCCAACGATTAATTGACCAGCGTGACATAGTGGCCCGGTTTTTCGAACATTTTTATGATGTTCTGAATCCTACTGCTCAACTTGCTGACTTGTTGTATATCGACTCCTTAGAAATCCTGCCAACAGTGGAGACCTTAGCGGAACTACCAACATTTGATGAAATTATACCACAGGACTGGAAAGATGCTTCTAACTGTAAATTATATAAGGGTAAAGGAGACATTTCTGACTGCAGCTCGTACAGAAGTATCTCTCAGACAAGTCCAAAATAAAAGTCGGGAGCAATACCGTCCGCTTTACACGTGTTTTGTCGATTTAGAAAAAGCCTTTGACAGGATACCTCGTGACGCCCTTTTGATTGTTTTTGAAAAGGCAGGTTGTCCAGCTTTTAAATTTAATACCCAGTTTCATGACAATATGAATGCAAGAGTCCAGCACAAAGATGGGTTTTCCGATCAATTTCGAGTTTCTAGTGGTGTAAAGCAAAGCTGCGTTTTGGCTCCTTCTTTATTTTTCTTCTTTATACTTTGCTGCAGTAATGAGGGATGCAATGAAATCTTGTAATGACAAAATTCAGATAAACTCTCGGATGGACAGAAGCATTTTTGATCTTTCTCGATTCAGAGCCAAACTTCTAGTCACCAACTTATTTATTTTGGACATCTGATATGCCGATGACGTTTGTCTCATGGCCGATTCAGTCGAGTCGCTTCAAGACTATGTAGACTCGTTACAAGCCTCATGTCAACGATTCGGCTTGGTTATAAGCACTAGTAAGACCCAAGTTCTAAAACAACCTCCTCGTGGTGGCTGTAAGGATGATTATGACATATCACTACATGGCACCGCGGAGAGGAGAGAGAGGAGGAGAGACAGAGGAGATCTCAAACTTTAAATATCTATGTAGCCGAATAAGAAACGATAACACCTTGGCATTAGGTACCTGTCCAAACAGCGTGCGCTGCAGCAGCTTTTGGCAAACTATGGATGCGTGGTTGAAACTCCCACGACCTTAAATTGCAAACTAAAATATTAGTTTACAAAGTTATTGTACGCTGCTGAGACATGGTGCTGCTATAAAGCGGACATTAAGCGGCTGGACATTTCACCTTAAGTGTCTAAGTTCAATTTTAGGAATAAAATGGCAGGACCGTGTTACAAGCACTGAAGTTATGAAACAACAGCTAAGATGGTGCTGTCACGTTCTGCGGATGGATGACGACAGATTGATTCTCAGAGCTTGCCCATGGAAAGCAAAAACAAGGCGGACAATATTTACATTATAAGGACGTACTCAAGCGTAACCTTGTGGCTTGCAACATACAGGCAGAGTACTGGGAGTAGGAGCGAGCACGTCTCAGACCGGAATGGCGACGCATCGTTCATAAAAATGTTGACGAGTACGAAAAACAGCGCTTAGAAGATCTCTATGCCAAACGCCAATTACGGAAGACTCAACTCTAACCCTCCTACACCTATACATATAACGATGCTGGCCAACTGTACTGTGCGTCCTTTAAACGGATTTTTAAAACCAAATTCGGCTTTGCGAGTCACATAATAAAGTGACACATGGAAGGAGTCGCCATCGCCCATATAGGGAGATTTTACAAATTTCCGCTACCCAAGGTAATTACTAAGAATTATTGTCTGGCAAGAGAGAGTGCTATTTATTAAATATTTTTAACATTTTTAAAATGTTATTCCACACTTAGGAAGGAAAAATGCTAAATTAGAAAACTTTTTTTGTGTGTGCGTGAATATGAAAAAAATATGAATAGTATGTATATATATATATATAAGTAATAATTGTTTTTTCAAATTAGATTCTTCATACAAATTGCTACTGAGGCTGAAACCCAGCAGGATATATCAAACAATTGAAGGTTTCGGTGGAGCCGTAACGAATTCCGCAGGACTTAATTGGAAAAGTCTACCGCCAGTGATGCAACAGTCCATGATAGAGTAAACAATTAAATAATTATGCATTTTTTAGGCTTCCATATCTGAAAAGGAAAAAAGGAGTCCCTTATAGGATCACTTTGGTGTATCTGTGTCTCAAAATCGACTGGAGGCATTAAGCTAAAACTAATTACAAATATCCAGATCTACGGTCAATTAGAAAAAAATGGGCATTTTTTTTAAAGATTTTTGTTTTGTTGTTTTTATTAAGCTGCTATACACATATACAATAAGTAAATTAAGTTAAATTAAATTTTATTTTCTTTGTTAAATTTTGTCTCAAGCCGGTTTACGTGTTAAGACACTATATTTCCCAGCCAATTTTAGAGACACTACGTGTTGAGCGGCGGAACTCAACTCAGGATGAGAACAAGAAAATAATTAATATAATTTCCTTGGGGATCGAATCCACACATCAAACTCTACTTATACCAATAAAAAATATATTTATATAAATACTACTGTTTTAGAGAACCAATGAATGTCACTTAGATCCTATGGACTATTTCCCAAAATACAAGGGAACCGTGAATATAACAGATTATAATTTTTGAAGGTCCTACTATTTCAAGAATGGTATAGAATATAATATGCTTCGAGTACCGAACGGCTCAAGTGACTTCTCAACACGCCCATGGACTTATAAGTCAGAACCTCTCAATGATACAAAGTTCACAAATTTCACTTTGTCTTATGAAGATATTGAATATAAGGTTTAATTTATTTTTAAGTATCAGTATATATAATTGAAAAAACGAATTTATACCTAGAATTAAGATTTGAAACCATTTGTATGTCCGATTCCAACTAGGGGGAATGAAATATTTAACATTTTCATGTCCTTTGCTATGATTCATAATATTTTCTTCAATAGGTAAATAAAGTGTATATGTCATCTTATTTTCCGAATAAATTATTTGTTTAAATGAAAATCGTCTAATCATGATAGCAATTAAGAGGTATTTAACATTAAAAAAAAACTGAACTCTGTAATCGGATCACGTTACTTCTACACTACATATGAACACTCACACAAATGTAAAGCTTAGCTTAGAGCGCACGGACTGTACGTACCTTTTACAGTCAAAAGAAGACATTATAAGTAGCGTCTTGATATTAGTTTTTCCATAAAAATAAATAAAGACATAAGTATAGAGTTAGAAAATCTTGAAAAAACTTTATTTCATTACAATGACCAATCAATAAAACTAGGAGCTAACAACTAACTTTATATTAACAAAATACTTATTTATTATATAATATCGCCCAAGGTTATGGTGAGACAGGACGACAACCGTGCGGGAGAAGACTTAACTTAATTACATCAATAATTTTGAATGAGCCCATAAACTACTACACATTATTTATGTAAACCACTTCACTAAACACTACACTCAATGATGTAGAACGTGTCGTTATGTGTACCACTTTATTTATTTAAACAACTTCACTAAGCAATACACTTAACGATCGTGAGAACGTATCATCATGAGTTCGTAACTAGAGATGAACATTTTTTTTTATTTATCTTGCAGATTCCTTTCATACACAAAATTTTTAACATAGCTGTAGAAGAAGTAAAAGTACTGACATCAACGTGGTCCCCGCCATCGTGGATGTTACACGAGAATGGACCATCCGGTATCAAGAGCGTAAAAAAGGAATTTTATCAAGCCTATGCCGATTATCATTGCAAGTGTGTGTTTTGGATAAATTTAATGAATTTCTTAATATATTTTAATATTTACCTACCATAACCTGATTTTATTTATATTTGAAATTAAAATCTGATTTCATCATGGTCTGGATAAGTCAAATTGAACTAGATAATCGTAAATTTAAGTTACATTAGCAAGAAAACGCTATATTCTGCACATGGCGTGGTAAGCATAGGGAACCTGGGAACATTGTGTCAAGACACGTCTTTCCCATTATGATGAATACTTCTGTGAAAGTATGGAACTTTATGCCAAATTCTAGAGGCACTGCGTGTTGATATATACTTATTTTCCTTGATTTCCTATTATTTTCAAATTTTTCTTTCTAGATTTGCAGAGCTCTACAAGAATAACGGTATTAACATTTGGGCAATGTCACCGGTCAACGAACCTCTCGTTTCTATAATAGTTGGTGTGAAAAATGAATCTACGGGTTGGATCTTGTAAGTTTTTTACTTACAGATTCTTATTAAAAACTTTACTTTATATAACTATTCTAGAATATATGACCAGGACCAGGGCCAGCATCAAATATATGGACATTGATTTTAAATATAAATACGAGCAGCACTGAGTTTTGCGATTGATAAATTGGCAAAATATATTGATTGAAATATATTTAAGATTTCCTACTTCCAAGGAAATAAAATGGAACCGTTATGAAATCACTTATCTGTCTGCCTGTTTATCTGTTTTTCATTATTTTTTTTAATAAGATTGAAATATTGTTTCACTACATTACGTATGAAATTTAGGAAATTAAAACCTATATCGAACTCCCCGAGAACCTACAATTATGAAACATGGAAGGAAGTGAAAGCGTTCAGAACTAAAAAAAGAAAAAAATGTAACATATAAACCTTATAGTACTTGTTAGTAATTTACAAATAGAAAACTGGAGTTCGTTTAAAAAAAATTGTGCATAACTACACTATTTAAATTTTCATTTCATGTCCACTCTTTATAATTCGTGATGTTTCCATTGACACATAATAATGAAACTGACAACTTCGATGAACTTAGGCAATCTCTAAGAAATAATAGTCTTTACGTTTCAAGTTGTGTTTTCAGTCAGTATATTCAGTTCTATTTTAATATTCAGACAAAATTTTGGACTAATCACTTTGGACCAACAATGAGAAGTTGTTCAATACAAGGAATTAAGATTCTAGGTGTTGAAGACCAGCGATTCACAATACCGTTTTGGTTTATTGAGGTAAAAATATATGTTGATGAAATTAAATGTACATATTTGTCGCAAAAGTAAGTAATAATAAAACAAAAATAAGTTATTATTTGTTTCTATCATAGACTTTAATATTTCGATTGAAAACTTTAATAAGTTTAAAAAAGAGGTTTTCCAAAAATTACAAAAAGGGTATATAAATTTTTCAGCTGGCAAAAAATGAAAAAAAATTTTAGACTATATAGACGGTGTCGCAGTTCACTTCTACACTGACAGCAAAACAGCGCCGGCGGTCATGAAGAGATCTTTGAAAAACTATCCCGAAAAATTTATCATTGGCACTGAAGCATGTATTAATAAGTATACATTTTCCTTCTGCAGTTTCACACTTTTCCTCACTTATAGAAGGACTTAGAGAGCGAGCCTAATATTAACTGTAGAAGTCTTCACTTGTCGCCCAATTTTTTGAAATGTGGAGTCACGGAATTTAATGCAGCTCTTTTGTTTTTAGAGCGGGGAAATGATAATAATTTCAAAAACTTATAGCTCCTCTAGTGTTACACCGGGTTGTGAGCAGCGGTGATCACTTACCATCAGGTGACTCATACGCTCATTTGCCTTGTCTTTTCCATAAGAAAAAAATGAGTCTAGCCACTCGGAGGAGTTTTTCTTCTTATATTGTTGTTCCTCCGAATTTTGATAAGAAATGTAAAGTTGTATATTTGAATCTTTTTTTTTTATTATAACTAATTAATATTTTTATCGTACTTAAAGTTCTCCATGGCAAGGAAGTGGACTTAGGATCCTGGAATAATGCAAATCAACGTTATCTTCGAGGTAAATTCTTTATAAATGATACCATCTATTTTAAATTTTTATTGCCTGGTTTAAAATAATTTAATTGCTAATTTTACAGGACTTAATTACAATTTAGTAGGATGGGTAGACTGGAATTTATGTTTAGACGAGAAGGGAGGTCCAAATTTGATAAAAAATTTTGTCGATTCACCTATTATAGTGAACGCGAAAAAAGAAGAATTCTATAAGCAGCCCATGTTTTATATCTTAGGACATTTCTCCAAGTTCCTCCCAAGAGGCTCGCAAAGGATAAACGCAGTGAAATTTACACCAGGACACAGCAATGAAATCGATTGGTAAGAAATTCTCGTTTTAGTATCGTTAATAGTATTAGCACGCTAAATATATATATTTTAAATGAACCTTTATATTTTTTTAAAAACACCAACAAGTATCATAAAATCTGATATACCGACTCCCCGTTCTTCACAACATTCGTTGGAATTTAGAACAAAATACTAAACAACGTCTGTATTTTAAACATTCTTTTAAGTGGAGCTGAAGGAAAAAATAAAAAAGTCTAGCCACTCTCCGAGTGGAGTCGAATCTGAACGAATTTGAACCAAATATATAGCACATGTGTTACTTAGTCAGATGTAACTATCTGTTATCTATTTGGTCCATTCAATGCATTTTATTTAGATTATAATTTTATATATATTTTAATTTCCAGTCAAGATATGGAAGCAATGGGACAGGAGTTTTTCGACCATGTCGTTTTCTTGACCCCACGCGGTACAGTTGTCGTAGTCGTACATAATGAGTAAGAAATCTGTACATATTTTTTTAGCTTCACGCTGTATCCCACATATAGCAAGGTAGGTAGAGGGAACATGGGAACATAGTGTTAGGACACTCCGTTTCCATTAAGAAGCTTTCCCCACTTTCTTGAGGCATTGCGTGTTGTGTGGCGGAACTCAACTCTGGGCTTTCGAAAAGAAAATATTAAATATTTGTTATCTTGATTTCAAAGAAGAGCAATTAAATAAGCTTGATATCTGCATGAGGTTCATATTTGGACTACGCAAGTATGACCATGTTTCCGAATTTCGTACAAAGCTCAAGTGGCTCCCAATTGTCGGAATACACATGTTCTTTGTCTTCCGTATAACATTCTTTTCAATCAGTGTTCCCTTTCATATCTCAAAGAACGATTCAAGTTCTTATGTGA
This sequence comes from Heliconius eleuchia, assembly GCA_018230625.1. Classification (NCBI taxonomy): domain Eukaryota; kingdom Metazoa; phylum Arthropoda; class Insecta; order Lepidoptera; family Nymphalidae; genus Heliconius; species Heliconius eleuchia. The sequence goes on from DWAP01004509.1 coordinate 9,689, forward strand.
ATCACATGATCTCTCTCTCCGCTCCAAGAATACCTTAAGTCTAAAAAGTCCTCGCCACTCTTCTTCCTTTTACACAAATTCTTTTTCAGTCAAATCCGTTCGCTTGTGAAACTCTATACCAGCAACTGTCAGACAAGCTAAAACCTTAACGACATTTAAAAAAAGAATAAAGGAATATTACATGATACTAGAATCCTAAGTATAATTAACAAATGCAATTATTATATATTTTTGTACCCATATAATGTGTATGTTTGAATATGTGTTACGTGCATGTATTGTTGTATTTATATGTTAATTTATATACTATTAATTGACGACATACTCAGTGCACCTCTTCCCATTTAACTCATTATCTCCTCTACCACAAGAGATTGCTCGTTTAGCAATAAGGCCACCTATTGTACTATCATATCAATAATAATGAACATCCTTGTAATGTAATAATCGGTGTACAATAAAGAGTATTTTACTTTACTTACTTATTTCATTCCACCCTGTGGGAGTCGAATGCACAACCGTCGCGATTACAGTCGCACAATTATGCCTTGCGCCACGACGGCCCATTTTATTTTTCCCTTTGCTATACCTAAATGTATTTTTTTTCTTCGCTAGTGGTCCCTCACAGAAAATAGCGGTACAACTGGGTAACCAACTGATAACTGCCGTGCTGGAAGCTGATTCTATCTCAACTCTGGAATTTCTTCATACGCATTAAATTTTAAGACTGCATGTTTTTTTTATAATTTATTGAATTTTACATTTTCTATTATAGTTTCTTATACCTTTACGCCTGTATCCCGCACATAGTAGGGGAACCTCCATTCCCATTAAGTCGCCGGTTATTATAATTTAGTAAATAATTATTAATTTTGATATAAAATTGAAGTTGTTAATCAGATTGTCTCCTGTTCTTTAAATAAAGAAAAAATATCTTGTACGTATACTATTTTTATTTACAAATAAATCACTTAAAAAATGATGGTCAAATTTTATTTCATACTAGCGGCCTGCCTGCAACTTCGCCCGCTTGAACTACATTCATTTAAGAAATAGATATAAATAATATAGCAGCTTTAACTATTAATTAATTGATTTGGAAAAATATTCACAAAATCCTTTGTAAAATAACTGTAATGACTGCGTATTGGCTTTTAAACTACTTATATATATATATATATATATATATATATATATATATATATATATATAT
>DWAP01004510.1:0-10900 GCA_018230625.1 Heliconius eleuchia
ATCTTCCATCTCTACTGAACATACTTCCCAAATATACCACTTCATTCACTTGTTCACTTGTTCAGAGTTGTTTGTCAGAGTAATAGCTATGAATAAACATTTACTTGAGGATATTTGTAAGGAGATCACACAATTTCTGATCTGAGAAAGGTTCGTGTTGTGGTATACCACCCAGCAAATAAGAAAGGTCGAATAATATATTTGATATAATATATTGACTGTATATCGAATAATATATTGACTGTGGATTCGATTCCCACTCGAGGGAAAAAACTATTAGTTACTAATATTTTCACTTCTTCACTTTGGCACCAAGTCACAAGTCGTAATGCCTCGAAAAAATCGTTGAAAAGGGAGGAACGCAGTGTCTTAACACTATGTTCCTTCTTCCCTGCCGTGTGCGGGATAAAGCGTGAAGCTGAAGACAAAATTTCAAAAGTACTTTAAAGCTTAGCTAGATGAGATGGTCACAAATTATTCTGAATTTGTTTTTTTTCTCTTACTCCAGATGAAGTCACAACAGAGTGGTTCAACTGTTCGTGGGTGGACGCGGTGACATGGGGATGCAACGGGACACTGAGCGTCAGTCACAACGCGACCGCCACCGACGTCACGTCGCTCGTCCTCATGGCGGTCACGTCTGTTGTCTTAGCTCTAATCATCCTGGCTACTATTGTCGGTAAGATTATTAGTTTGGTATAAATTTTCTTTTAGCTATCGTAGAAGAAAACAGTGGTTTACTGACTTAATAGTTAGAAATGAAGCGGTCACCGATACAAAAGTACGACTTTTGCAACTAAATCCAGATAAAAATCATTGAGGCCGTCGTAGCGTACAATAATCTGGATGTTACATGTGACTCGACGGTTAAGAGTTCGATTCCCACATGGAGTATTGAACTACATTATGTCTGGTTCTGGTAAGAAGACAAAGAACGGCAAAAGTGCCTTACCACAATATTCCCTAGATTCCCTCTGCCTACCATTTTACATACTAAACACAAGAAGAGAGAAAACATCAAGAAAATATCAATATTTCAAAATCGTGATTTCGTCTACATAGATTAGAATACTAAAAGAGTTCATCTTCTTTGTTTTTCATCTACACACACTTAAGTACACACAACGTATCTAAAGCTAATTAGTAATTCCAAGTGTCTGATCTTCTTTGCAGTATCAAGTGGATATCCAATAGGTATAGATAACGGTCACAAAAAAGGAAAATCAAAGATATATTGATTTAAATCGTGAAACCTTATTTCTGCTAAAACACATTGAGGTGAGGCCAGTTGTAGCACAGGGGCACAAAGTGTGACTGTAAAACCGACTGGCTCTGGGTTCGATCCCCACTCGAGCGAGTTAAATATTTATTTAATAATCTTCGTTCCGGCGGAATAAAAGCGCAGCGTTGAATTCCACCACTCAACACGCCATGCCTCCACAATTCGACGGAAAGTGTGGAACGAAGTGTCTTACTTAACACTTGGTTCCCTTTGCCTACCCTGCTGTGTGCGGAATATAGCATGAAGCTGTTAATTACTGAGATTGTCAGACTATTTTTATTACAGCCAAAAGGCAGAGGATCTAAAACCTAAGATGGAAGTTAAAACACTCCAGTTATTTCACAAATAATTTTCAAACATGCGGCATTGCATATTGAGTGGCGTAAGTCAAGGAAATGAAAATAATTAATTTTCCCAAATGGGAATCGAACCCAAAATTTGTCGTGTTCACAATAGCACGCTTTGCACTACGATTTGTTTCCTGGCGATATTTCTTATAGAATAAAATAGAATAAAAAATTAATCGTTTACCCATTTTTTTCGGGACAGAATGGTAATACGTAATTAACATATCCAGTCATACTACATTGTGGTTAGTTAGTTAGTTAGTTATCATTAATCTATATATATATTAATATGTATATACTGAACCTTATATAAACAACAGATAATGCTGCTAATGACTAGCAAAGCCTGCTAACTCATCAATTTCTAATACAAGCAAATATTGTTTAACCTAATCAAACCTATATTACGATAATAATTCGATTAAAATTTGATTTTCAATCATCATAAATAATTAGAGGTCAGTCGTGGCACAGGGGCACGAAGTGTTACTGTAAAATGGACTGGCTATGAGTTCGATCGAGTACTGTGGTAGTCATAGTTCAAAAATAAATCTGAAAACTACACATTTGTGGTTAATTCCTTAAAAAAAATAGCTTTAAAAGGGGGCAAAATTTGCTAGCTAGTTTAAGTGAGAGATGAAAGGGCTCTAGCCAAGCTAACCTTGAATATCGGAAAAAGCTCGAGACCTCCAATTTATGTACGGAACACTCGGTAGGCGAGCCCGACTCGTGCTTTTTCAGTTTTTTTAAAGACATTATGTGTTAAGAGACATTGTGTGTGGCCGCGTAAACTGCCGTTTGCTTTATCAGACCAAAGAAATGAAAATATTAAAATATAATAATTCCCATGAAGGTTCGTACGGTCGTTCGATCAGTCGGATAACATTTATAATTAACTTTTACCCTATAATAATAGAAATCTGTATCCCGCTTATAGTAATATTGACATAAGGAACATAGATTAAGAACAATTCTCACTCTTTAAAATTATTTTTTTTATTTTCATATATTCCACACAACTTACAAACTACATAAACATAGTCTTCAATAATAAAACAAGGCATTTCATTATATCCAAACACCAATATTTTTCTAATCATACTAGTATTATTAGGATATTTGGAAGCATTTTACTGGCATCCATCCAAATTAGTACAACGTAACGAGTATGGGAATCTGAGCAAAACTACCGTACATAAAACAGCTAAAGCGAGCCTATAATAATTCGTATTCAGTTTGTCCGTGCCAATTCAATCCTGTTCCGGAATAGACTGAATTGTTTGTGTCATTGCAAAAGTTTTCCTTATAAACAATAATTTATACAATACTAGGTTCACGCTGTATCCCGTACACAGTAGGGAAGGCGGGTGTGTTAATATACCCATTTTCCGGCGAATTATGGAGGCATTGCGTGTTGAAGGGCGGAACTCAACGCCGCAATACATAATTATTACAAAAAAAATCTTTCTTATGTTTTATTATTTTGTAATTACTAGTCTACCTAATATAAGCGTGTTAAAAATGAATACCACACTTGAATAAGGCTTCTGTACCAACTTTAGAAATGTTGGTCAATGAAAAGTACAATTTATAAAAATTGACAAATTTGAACTTGTAGACATATGGAGTCATTTTGTTTTTTTTTTCCTTTAATTGTATTGTAAGTTCTCACTTTACCAACTTTAATAACTGTAGGTCCACGGGAAGTATAGGTTTTGATTGCGTGGCGAATTTTATGCAAAAATTAGTAAAATCGTGCATAAATGCTCGCACTCTTTGATTGTGTTTACTTAGAAACTTAGAACTCTTTTAGGGACAGCGCGTGTGGTGAAAGTGGCGAAACTCAGAAAATAATTAATTTGTTTGAGTGATAATCGAACCCACAACGATCACGTTAACAATCTGACGCATCTGTGCCGCCTCTCTACGATAACTGCCTAAAGTTGGCAATAATATCTATTAATTATTTATGGATATTAATGTCAATGAAAATTTATAAATAATAATTGAAATATGGTTTCTAAAACCACATGTCATATATCAATTCCCTTTGGAAATAATAGATATTCCAAATCTACATATATATTGTCTCTATACTATTTACAATCGGGAAAATACTATTTGAAAATATCAAAATATGCTTTTTGCATACATAAATTCCGATATCGGTTTCTAAAACACTACAATCAAGAGCAACTCTATATTGTATGAAAGCTTTTAAAATAAAATGACCCAAAAAAACCTGTACATATTTTTTCATTTTTTAAAGTATAATATTTTTGGAGGCTATCGTAGCGCTGTGGAACAATATCTGGCTATAATATAGTTGTGTATTCGATATCCACTTGAGAAAATTAATTATTTTGATTTTACATATTTATTATAATTGTTTTCATTTATGTTTGATTGATAGAGCAGTCAAGATATAAAGCGGCGTTGAGTTCTGTCACTAAGCACATTAGGTCTCGAATTTGACTGAAAAGCTACAGAGTGTATTTTTTATTGTCTTTGTCTCTCTGCCAACTCTGCTTGTAAAATAAAAAAAAATGCTTAATATCCAATATGTTATCATAGTATAAACTGAAATAATTTTTAATTTAAAATAGTTTTTTTTATACCAATGTCCACGTGACCTGTTCTTTATTTTGTTGATTTAGAAATGTCATTCTAATTTTATTTCTATCTATATTAGTAATATATCTATGCATTATAAAACACAGTTCAACTAACTGCTTAAACACAATTTTAGATTGCTATTATTTATCGATCAAAGAATCTATAGCGTCCAACAACTAGTCAGAAACTGTGCAGAAAACCGATTTTCTTTGTTCGTCTGAAGGAGTGGTAAAGAAGCGATGCTAGTGGTTGATCGACAGTGTTCTATTAACGAAGATAAAGGCAGTAAGTTGCTTTCTAAATAAAATTACAATTCAGTTCAGTATTGAATAATGCTTGCTACTTCACCGATAAAAATATCGAAATCTATTTGTATGCTTAATAAATGTACATATTATATAGATTGTGAGAGGTTTACCTCAAAAGTTAAAAACGGAACCTTCATAGTATCACTTTGTTGTCCATCTGCCCGTCTGTTAAAACCATTTATCTCGAGATCGCGTGGAGGTAACTAGCCGAAATGATTATCAAGTATTCAAGTCAATGGGATCTTGAACTACAGAAAAAATCAAGCTTTTATAACAACGCAACCAAATGCACGGGCATTTATGCATCGATTTTACTGCATTTTATATGAAATTTGTGTTTTCTTTTTATTAATAGAAAGGACAAAATAGTACAAGCAAAACAAACTAGACCAGATTTATATATTTGAAAAATATTAAAAGATTAATATTTATTGTATAATTACAATTTTGTACCTTTAATGTGTACATTTATATCTAATTATTTCTTAAATCTATTTTAAATCAATACATGTTTCCAAGAAACTAAATATATGTATATCATTTTATTTCACCACAAAATTGGAATATACCTAGTCCAGAAGAAATTATCGCGTCTTAATACGCACAGTAGGACATCAGCTCGTTTATAGTACAAGGTTTGTCGCAGCATTCAGAAACCACCTGCCTCTTGTTCCTGCCCAGCCCGTGTGCCCTGTGTGGTGCAAGCCATGGCCAGTTCATGTCACTGGCAATGCTTTTATGTACTTCCGATCTCTTTATTAAATTGTTATCACAAAGAAATGCAAGCGCTGTAGCAAGTCTTCTTCCACAGTAAACTTCACCAAAATCTTGTGATGATGCTGCTACTACAAGACTTAAAAAAGCCAAAACTACTACAACTGGAATCTTCATGTTGTTAGAATGATTGTATTCGGAGGTGTGTGCTCCAGGTTTTATTTAATGAAGCTTTTATACATTGTAAGATTCATTAATATTCAATTATATCTACTTCGATAAGCCTAACTAAGGTAACCTACATATGTCATGAAACCTTAACTTTCTTTACATATGAACATATCAAGTCTTAGAAATGCGTAATAGAAATTCATAAAACTAGTCAAGTGCGAGTCGAACTCATCCACTGAGGGTGCCATACCAATCTTAAGCCAACGGGCCATTCATTTAGTATAATGAACTAAAAATAACAGATCATAATGTCAAAATGAATGACAGTGAGAACTTAGTGCTATGACACTCCGCTACCCGCTTTCCGCTGAATTTTGGAGGCAATGCGTGCTGTGGCGGAATTCAACGTAGCTCTTTGCCTCGACACCAGAACGAATAAAATGGAAATATACATTTTAAATAAATATTACATTTATTTGAGTAGGGATCGAACCCACAATCAGTCAATTTATAGTCATACTTTGCACCACTGCGCCACAATCGGCCTTATAATATGTTGGATAAATTTATAAAATAAATATAATTTTTACTTTTTAGATTTTTTTTTCTTTTGGATTATAAATAATAAATGTAAAACCTCTACCCTATAGGCTTCTATTACATGGCATTTTTTTACACAAAATACAGCAAACACTTGTAGACGAACAAAGAGACAAAAAAATGATCCTATAAGGGTTCCGTTTTAAGCTACGAAACCCTAATTTAATTTTATCCCAGGTATCCTTATTTCCTCTTAGACGTTATGCAAATGTATTGTGTCACTTAAAATAATATTTGAATATCGATTAATCTGCTAAACTATAAAAGCTCCCGTAGGCATCTACTAAAGCACACAACCTCACGTAGCGTCAACAAATCAACATGAAGGCTCCAACATTATTAATTCTGACTTTCATTATCTTTGGAGAAATGGTTTCTTCTCATGAGTTTGGGCAAGTGTATTGTGGGAGAAGACTCGCATCAGCATTGGCGCTTCTTTGCGACAACAATTTGATAAAAAGATCAGAAATGCATCATACTCGTAATGCAGCATCCGACATGAATTGGCAGTGGCTCTCTCCCCACAGAGCACACAGTATGGGCAGGAGCAAGAGGCAGGTTGTGTCCGAGTGCTGCGATAAACCTTGTACTGTTAATGAATTGATGTCTTATTGCGCTTTCTGAAATGAGAACCGAACGTTGAGCACTGGAGCTAGTGCTCGGAAGCTTCTTCTACAATAGCCGTTTTTATATTTTTTCAAAATTGTATATTCTTTTAAGATTAATTATAACTAATCCGTAAATATAACAAATATATGTCTAATGTTTAAGTGAATGATAAATAAAATCATTGACCCTTAAAAAAAATCTTTAAATTGTTCAAGACAGAAAAAAATGAATAAAGGAAACCCTTTATTCATTTTTTTCTATCATACATAATTAAAATATTTCTGCATCTTTAGTTATAGGTTCTTAATCTAGTTTATAAAAAAATAATATTATAAAAAAAATATTTCTTAGTTAAATAATCTTTATTTTTACAAACAACATTTACTAAACGTAAATAAATAATTTTCCTCAGTTGAATTTTATATCATACAGTTGTTCAATTTCTACACCTCCTACTCTTACGGAGCGAGCGCTTCGTAGAACTACAAAACTCTTACTGCTACTACAAATTTTGTTCCCTCATGCAAAACAGTCCTCGGGGCTAATTCTGTTATACCAAGAATTAACAAAGTTTTTAACCGATGCAGTGGCTCAACTGATATTTTTGACATCTAAAAAAGAAAATGGCTGCTGTATCTAATTGCGAAGTAACCAAATAAATTCATTTATTTTGCATGTTGGTTTAATTTTCAAATATTTTAAGAATAATATATATTTTTTTATTTAATAATGTTTCTCTGTTTTGAATTCATTTGTGGCGCAGGCGCACAAGCGTACGACTGTAAACGCGATAGGTTGTGGGTTCAATTCCCACTCGAGGAAATGACATAATTAGTATTTTCATTTCTTTGCTCTAGTAACCAGGCAAATTGTGGCGTTGAGTGCCGCCACTCAACACGCAATGTCTCGAGAATTCGAAAGAAAGAGAAGAATGGACGGTCTTTTCCTCTACCTGCAGCGTACAGCTAAAAAAAAGGTGAATGTAAATGCGACTGGTTGTGGATTCGATCCCTACTCGAGGAAACGAAATATTTATTCATATGTATATCTTCATTTCTTCGTTTAATAACGATAAGCCGATAAGCTATTTTTTTAAAATATAAATTAACAATTCGTGGCGCAGCGACACAAAATCTGACCGCGGCGGTTATGAGTTCGATTTACACTCGGAGAAAAGAATTATTTTAATTTTCGACACTCAACACATTATATTACGAAAACTAAACGGAAAGAGGGGAACGGATTGTATTATAATTAGGGTATATCTATTTACCCTCTACGCGAAATACAGTGTGATATGAAAAAATAATAAATAAAGTATTTCACTTAAGAATTGAACCCGCGACCATTTTATTTAACCAGTTATATCCGAACTACACTATAAGAGCATCGTTTGCCCTAATTTGATCCAAAAACAGGAAAAGTTAATCAACACCAAATGAATAATTATCCAATGTAGATAATTAAATTCTTTTCACAAAGAGCGCCGGAAAATGGAAACCGATGAATACAATGACTGTAACTAAGTATTTTTTCATTAACAGCGCCTTTAATTTTCTTAATTCCAATTCAATTAGGCCTATATTAAAAATGACGAGCTCTTTCAAAGTGATAATAAGATTACTGAAACTTGAGGGTATTATCGACAAAAGATTCGGTGTTTAACGTGACTGTGTACTGGCAAAATGTTTCATTAGATAATGGATAAATTAAGACTACTCTCGATGAAGATCAATGCAACAGTTATGAGTTCGATTACCAATGGAGGGACGGTTCTTGATAAAGTCACATTATAAAACTGCCATATGTATATGTAACTGACTCAGCAAAAAAAATTGTCAACGAAAAAACCAAACACATTTCGATATTACCTAGAAACTTAATATTTGGTACCAAAGAGCAAAAAATGCAGCAAAAAATGTGAAAACTGATTGATAATTAGTAAAGATAAAGTAAGTACAATGTTAGATTGACGTAGGAAAATAAAGCAATTTTAATAATAATAACTATTGATAGTAATAACTTCTTTGAAAGAGTAATGATGATATCTCATCATCCTGTTCTGGTAACAAGACAAGGCGTAGCGTTAATTTGTGCCACTCAACACGCAATGTCTCGAAATTTGGGCTAAAAATGAGTAACGGAGTATCTTAACACTACTTTTTTAATGGTCTGCTATATGCGGGACGTTAAAATAAACTAACACATATCTTTTTTACCAAGTTTATTAAAATTTCTTAACATTTTAAGTGAAAAATATAAACAGAACACAACAAGCCTATTGCCATATTGAAAAACATGAATCTGAAACGCTTATTAAAAAAGTTTTCATTTCGAATTTTATATTTGTAGTTGCACATGCTGTCCAAGCTCGAGTTCTTATAACGCTGTGAGCAAGAAGTTTCTTAATTTAATTTTACGATTTAAATAGCAATTTACAAAAAAACCTGTACAATATTTAATAATATTAGATTATGTTCAAGAAATCAGGAAAATCTAATCAACAAAATTTATAAATTAAAAAATCTAAATTAAATCAGCTTCACGCTGTATCCCGCACACAGCAGAGTAGGCAAAGGGAACCTAGTGTTAAGGCACTTCGTTCCCCACTTTCTGCCGAATTCTGGAAACATTGCGTGTTGGGTGGCAGAACTCGACGCTGTGCCTGGACACCAGAGCAAAGAAATGGAAATATAAATTTAAGTAAATGTTTCATGTCCTCGAGTTGTAGTGTAAATCCGACTGGTTAATACTTTTTTCACGATCACCACTCGTTAATACTTTTTTCCTGAAAAGGTATGGAACTCTAAAAAGGGAGAAATATCATAATAAGAACATGAAATACAACTCCAGACTCGAACCAAGGTCTTCTACTTCGCACATCGCCCGATTCCCCAATGGATTTTTTTTAACTCTAGTTAATATAGTAAAATTTAACTGCTATATACAGATATACAGCGTGAAGCTGTTAAAAAAACAAGACACTACTTTCGTTTATTAATAACATAAAAACCTTATATAAAACACAACCTGGAATCAATGATCCAATACTAGTAATAAGTGAGGTATATATTACATATATTCATAGAATATACGATAGTCAATATGCCAATAAAGACCATAACACCCATCGAACTTTGAATACAATCAAAGTAGAAAATCGATAGACCACAGTGTCGAGAACGATTCAGTTTACAAACAACTGTACGAAGTTAGCGAGTCAAGCATCATTTTAGTTGAGTGCTTCTCGCAAAACTTTTGTAAAATAGCCACAACCTATAAATTATTTATATTTTTTAATATAAAAAATTAAATTGCATAAATTTTTAGATAACTTGTTTATACATACATACAGATACAGAGCGCGGCGTTAAGTTCCACCACTTATTACGGAATATTTCGAATATTTGGCTGGAAAAATGAGGAACGAAGAGTCTTGTAGAGACACTAGATTTTCTCTGCATACTCTGCTATATGCAACATACAACGTAAAATAAAAAAAAATTCTTAAGCTATTTTACTCGCACTTACCCTTAACCTATCAACCAATTTTTAAATAGGCTACATATATAGGAAGTACATTATATTTAATAAGGTAAAATAACACATTTTTGAAATATAAACAAAATTTAATACTTCAGGTCCATCAATCAAAATTATAATAACGTGTTTTATATTGACGAAATCGAAGCTATTCTAAGCTCGGTTTTTATATACATTTATACAAAGAAATTCATTGTCAGTATGTGATAGAAGACGTAAGTCGCCGCTTTTATAATTAAAGCTTCACGCTTTTTCATGCATCTAAATATAGTTTCTTCCTTCCCGGCTGATTATCAGTACATAGCCTATTGAATGTTGGAACTGTACCCCGCGCTTTTACCTACCAGAGCAGAGAAACGAAAATTATTCCTCGCCCTACGCTGTATCTCGCACATACGGCTCTGCCAGACTCTCTCGTTCACATCATTCGTAAATATCTGTCGAATTGTACTTTCTGATGTAGTCTAGAAGGAACCCCATCGTCAACTAGTCAAATCCGCGCCGGAATCCCAGTGGATCCGCCCGTCCGGTGACACTTTAAAGACCGTTCCAGTTCAATAGCAAGTTAGCTCATCAGACAAAAATCAAAACACAAAATACACCACAAATGGAAATAAATATTTCTGCAGTTGAGGCCGGTCGTAGCGCAGCGGCACACAGTGTGACTGTAAACTGACTGGTTGTGGGTTCGATCCCCACTCGAGGAGATG
>DWAP01004511.1:0-10899 GCA_018230625.1 Heliconius eleuchia
TCTCCTCGAGTAGGGATCGAACCCACAACCAGTCGGTTTTACAGTCACACTTTGTATTACTGCGCCACGACTAGCCTCAATTAAATGTAAGAAGCGCTAATTATAAGAACAAAGAATATTTTAAGTTGATATTAAGTATTATTACATGTTCTTTTCTTCCAAAGGCAACCTGGTGTTAAGACCCTTCGTTCCCTACTTTCCTTAGAATTCTGGAGGCGTTGCATGTTGATTTCAGGAACTCAACGATGCCTCGTTATAAGAAGGAAGAAATTAATAAATCATTAGATATTTCATTTTCTCAAATAGGAATCGAACCCACTACCTGTGCGCTTATAGTCACATGCTTTTACCCCTGCGCCTCGACTGGCCTCTTTATTTAATTGTAAAAATATAATCAATTCAATTTTAATTATTTCCAATTTATATATAAAAGAAGTTCTACCATGATAACTTTATAATATAAAGGAGATAGTTCTATTTTTTTAAATACGAAGAGCTTGAATATCCCATCATCCTTGGCCATCTGCCATAGATGGATCAACATAAAGTTAGTGCACAAGAAACGTAGGTACTCTAGCCCGGGTTACAAGCACTTGTAATAGTCAAATTGATCATTCATCATCATTTTAAAATATTTGGACCTGAAATGGTGCAGTTGTTTCTGTTTGAACTAGCAACGCTGCTGTTTGTTAAAATTTCGTCGGTTTGAGTAAAATTATGTACTCCTGGTGCCCTGGGTATCACATTTGATACGTGCATTAACAACTTCGTAGCGGCACCATCACTTATTATTAGTTACTAGTTTTACGTTATTTAAGCAATTAAATATCAAGCAACGTAACATAACAATTGTGAGTTAGATTGATAGAGATGTTATTTGTGAAAAATTGAAACTTTCTTTGTAATTATAAGGGTCGCTAATAATTACAAAGAAATTTCAAATTAAATAACTGGTGTTATTTATTTGTTAAGTCCCCTATTTAATTTTTTGTATTATAAGTATTGTAAAAACGTTAATTTTGTGCGAATATCATAAGAAATATGTACCTTATAATATATACTTTGGGGACTATGAAAAATGAAAAAACTCAGTTTTAATGATTGCTTTATTATTTTTTAATATCGTTTATTATCCTCGGTTGTAAAAAATGAATCCTGGCATAGGTAAGGAAGAAATAGTAAACCAAGTCATAGGCAGTATATAGGGACTGGAATACGTTTGATAATGAGCCGTATCTACCACCGTAATCTACGACGAATAAAATTTCTGAGGATAGGCCAATAATTTAGGAGCATTAAACAGATTTTAGAACCTTGTGTGTCACCACCATCAGGCACTTATAAGATCTTCTGATTTATGATATTAACAAAGCCAGTAATATATTTTAAAAGTAATATGGTTGCTAATTTTTTTGTAAAAAAATAGGTTTTTATACAAATATCACATCTTATCAACGTGAATAGTAGTGCTGTAGAAATTTGATATGTTTTCAGATGAGGTTTGTTCATATTCAAAGGTCGTTAATGAGATTGACCAGTATGATAATTTTCTTTCATTATACTAAGGACTCTGCACTTAAAACCGTGTATATAGTATCTATTTGTTTATTATTGTCAATGTTACGAAAAAACATTTCAATAAAGCTACTTAAATTAGCTGTAGTACCACTCTACTTGACAAAATCATATTGCATTAACATTAAGTATTTATGAAAATAATGCTGTACATACGGACACAACAATGCTTCAAACACCTCAAATAGTTGCCATTTTCTAAGAAAAGGATGTTGCCTACTTTTGCTTTTATATGGCTAAATATCAAATAAAATTAAATCAGCATCACGCTGTATCCTGCACACATTAGGGTAGGCAGAGGAAACCTAGTATTGGAACATACCGTTCCCCACTTTCCGCAGATTTCTGGAAGCATTGCGTGCTGAGTGACGGAACTCAACGCCGCGCTTTACTTCGATACCAAAGCGAAGAAATGGAAATATAAATTTAAGATAATATTTTAGCTTGACACTGTATCCCACACTCAGCAGGATAGGCAAAGGGATCCTAGTGTTAAGACACTCCGTTCCCCACTTTCCGCTGGCTGATTTTTTTGAAAGCATTGCCTGTTGAGAGACACCAGAGCGAAAAATGGATATATAAATTTAAATAAATATCATTTCATTTCGTCGAGTGGCGATCGAACCCACAACCAGTCGTGTACAGTCACACTTTGCAAATCATCAGATTTATTTTATCGATCATAAAATATTATTAAAAAATAACGTATATCGATGAAATCTGTGTGACAAGAAGCTATGTAGAATACATTTGTGGATTCCATTACTCATTAAGGATTATCCCAAAATTTACGAAATTTGGAGAATGTGGAGAATTCATCTATAAGTATTTTTTCTTTATCCCACAAAAAAACACGTAAAAATTAAAATAATAAATATCTAAAAACTTATTATAAAAGAGTTACGAAAAATCGATATAATATTCTCTACATAACTGTAACAAAGGAGCAGCCGATAGTTTTCTCACGAGTGACGTAATTAATCAAGAGGCAGGAGTTGGGCGTCGACGCTATAAATCATCCACACCGAACTCTAACGAGTACCCGTGCTCTTGTTTTAGATTTACCTACTCATGCCTTTTGTGTGTGTAAGGAGAAACAATATTGCTAGTTGATAAAGCAAAAGACAGAGAGAAACTGTTTAAAGTTTTTGTTCAAACATAAGAAATGAAAATATTATTATATTTTCGGCTGGTGACGGAAAGTGCGGCGTTAAGTTCCGCCACTCAACAGAATTCGGCACAAAATGAGGAATGGAGTGTCTTAACACTAGGTTCCCTCTGCCTACCCTGCTGTGTGCGGAACACTGAAGATAAAAAAAATATTATGACTGACTGCGTGAAGCTAAAAAAAATATTATTTAATACGCACTTAAGAAATTATCTACATTTCAATTATACATAATTTTACTCAAACCGACAAATAAGCATTTTAAAATGATTTATTTCCATTTAACTATTACAGGCATTTGTAGCCCGGGCTAGACTACCTACGTTTCTTGTGAACTAACTTCATGCTGATCCATCTATGGCAGCTGGCCAAGGATGATAGAATATTCAAAGCTCTTCATATTTAAAAGATTTAGAACTATCTCTTCATTTTATAAAGTTATAATAGTAGATTTGTTTTTATATTTACAATTAAATAATGAGGCCAGTCGGGGCGCAGGGCCACAAGCATGCGACTATAAACACGATAGGTTGTAGGTTCGATTGTCATTTGAGGAATAATATAAATATTTAATAAAATATTAAGTATTTCTTCGCTCTGGCAACAAGGCAAAACACGGCGTTGAGTCCCGCCATTCAATGAGAGGATGATGTGTTTTAACACAAGATACCCTATTGCCTATCCTGCTAAATGAGAAATACAACATGAAGCTTAAAAAAAAATAATTTCATACTGTTGTGGAAAAATCACTGTGTCTGAAATTTAAAGGAAAGCGAGATATTACATTTCATCGTTTTGGTGTCGATGCAAAAGGCGGCTTTGAGTTCCGCTACTCAACACGTAACGCCTCCTTCTAAGGCGGAAAATGAGGAACAGAGTGTCTTAGCACTAGATTCCCTCTGCCTACCTAGCTGTGTGCGAGATAAAGCGTGAAGCTCAAAAAAATATTTCGTAATATATATAAAGTATATAAACTTAAAAACCTATCTTGTACTATGGCATTGATAGTGAACAAAATTTCAGCGTCGAGGCTAGCTATGACGACCGCAAATGTCCGACAGCCACCTGACAGTCTATTGAAGCTCACCCAGTGAAATCTGCCAAGTATTTTCCTATAAATGTTGAGATATTTTAAGCACTTTGTAGCATTTTGGTTATATTTATAAAAATATTTAATGTAAATTGTATTGCTATGTTAGTTAGTAGAAGAAATGAGAAGTTATGAAAATAAATTACAAAACGATTCAACGTCAAATTCAGATAAATATATTATATAGATTTGTTATTGATGAAATATTAATTATCATAGAGATCAGTCTTCCTTTGACTGGACTTCTTGTAGAAAGAAAATATTGAATATTTTTTAAGGTCGGTACGGTTTTCTACGGTTTCGCGTCGAGGCAGAACCCGGCCTTGAATTCTACCGCTCAACACGCAATACCTCCAGAATACGGCGGAAAGTGGGGAGTGGAGAGTCTTAACACTAAGTTTTCTTGCTACACGGTGAGAAACAAAGAATTAAATACTTTAAATCTAAATGTTGTAAAATACCATGTTTATTTACCATGTTGTTGAGGTGTAACACAGATAATATTCGCATCCTTTAGCCCTCCCTGAACCTTTGAACCTCCTACTACCGTATGCTATCAAATATATTACAAAGTTACCACAACGGCCTCCGTGAATAATATTTTTGTGCACATAACTTATTCAGTATCAGTGAAAACCTACCGCTGAAGTGAACTGAACCCATTCATTTTTACGCATTGCAGGCTATTTTTAAACAGCGTTCTGAATGCTGGAATACATTGTATTTATATTTTATTTAATTACAAATACCTCTCTCTGAAATGTAATAAATATTCAACATACTTCATACTTTATTATCTATTGTAAAATAATACAAATTATCTTAATTCCATGTTTCATTTTTATAATGAAATATAACTTTATTTATATTTATTAACACAATAGTATTCGAATTATTATTTATTAATATTTTCGCTCTGATACCAAGCTAAGCGCAGCGTTGATTTCCACCACTCAACACTCATGCCTTGAAAATAGGGCGGAAAGCGGGAAACAGAGTAAATTTAGACTGAATTCCACCTGCTTGCCCTGCAATACGCGGGATATAGCGTGAATTTAAAAAAAAATTGAATTCGAGATATTAAAATTACTATAGATTTATCCAATCCAATCCATCCAGCGTCGTATGTACTTTACTCTAAATTAGTGCATAAATATCACTTTAATAACCATTAAGAAATTAAGCGTCTAAGATATGGCACATTTTCTCGCATGTAATGTAATTAATCAACAGACAGGAAAAGCTCGCTAGCTATAAATCATCTCCTGGACTATAACGAGCAGAGAGCACTATGGAGCTCTCCTGCTCTGGATTACTCGTTATGTGTCGTCGGTGTTGAGATCATATTTTAAGTGTAATTATATCAATAATATCTTTATTTTGAGGCCAGTCGTGGCGTTAGCAATCAAAGGTGTGACACGGTTAATGTGACAGATATACATTATATTAAACGATATACTCACCATACAATGAATGTGAAATAAGGATGGAAAGTAGAAAATGGTTTCTAACCGTAAACTACCGAAATTTAAAAAAATATATAGAAAATGCGCATAATACTTAAAAACGGAGAAGTTCGTAATCTAGTAGCGTAATTCTAACTACTTTGTAACAAAAGAATGTGATTTTATAAAGACTTAACTTTGTTGTGCTTCCCAAATATGTAATTTCGTTCACACGGTCACCCTTTAGGAAGTATCTTAGTTGCTTTATCACTATCAGGAAGTAGATTTGAGTTTTATTACTTAACATTAGCACAATGTTCTTAGTATGCATGGATTAGAGTTTGTGCATAAATAAATTACAGGTCATTTTGAATTATTTATAAAATTTGTGCTCAAAAGTCTAGGTTATAACTGGACAATACCTAACACATGTAACTTAAAACATGCTATGCTCGTTGGACTAATTTTTAGAGTCCCGTACATTTTAAGGAAAACAAGAATCCTTAGAAGATCACTTTGTTGCCCGTTATTCTGTTTGTCAGGCAGTTAAGAGCTTTTATCTCAGGGACGCTTGGAATTACGAGTTGAATCTGAAACCATATACCTAATTCTACAGTTCCATTCAGATTCAGATTCAGATTTTCTGAAAAAAAAAAGATATTTCTACATTTACTTTTAAAAAAAATTTGGCCAGTTATATCGCAAGAAACTCTAATTTGGAAATCATAAAGGGAAATAAAATTAATAGGGTTCTTCCGGTTGACCTAGAATTATGACATTTGGCAACTAGCATCTACAAGTAGTACTAGTTAAGGAAAAAATTAAATAAACTGAAAATTATATATTTATAGTTAAATCCTACAAAATATAGCCTTAAAATGGGAGCAAAATTTGATATTAAAACCGCTAGTTCAAATCAGGTATCAGATGAAAAGGTTCTATCTAGGCTAAGCTAGAATTTCAGAATAAGCTCGAGCCCTTCAATTTTTCTTCGGAACCCTCGATGGAGAGCATCACTCACTATTGTCCGATTTATTTATTTTAGATATAGATGTTGTTGTGTTTCTTTTTAAAAGCAATGATATTGTTAAGATGATAGGGCGGCGTTGAGTTCCGCCACTCAGCTCGCAATGAGGTTGATACACATATTAAATAAAACGAATTTAACCGGATTAATCGCGTATATTTAAGATTTTTACATTTTGGAAACCCGACGTTTCGAACACTTTGCAGTAGTCCGTGGTCACGGGTAGACTCTACCCGTACCTAACTACCCGGTTAAATTAGTTTTATTTAATATGTGTAATAATCGTGAAAATCAGAGGTTGATACAATTAGGCCTATTGGCTTTTAAGGCGGCATCGGTTCGGTAGGGAAGAGGGTACTCTGTTCCTGAGAAATCACAAGAATTACGTAGCATGAGAGGATGATTTCGAATTTAGTTCCTCGATCAGACTAGAAACCTTACCTTACCTTGCATAAAAAACTAATCAACTTGTTCTGCTCTGTTGTTTACAGCGTGCCAGTTGAGCACCAATCGTTAATTTAAAATTATAATGGTTAGGAAGACATGAGGTAAAACAACCAATATTAATCGTCTCACTACAACTTTAAACATCCAGTTCGTGTCACGTACACTATTGCAGTCCTCCCTTGTTTTTACTAAGTAGCTAAGTAAGTAAGACAAGATTAATAATGGGGTAACAATAACAACAACAACAACAACATATGTGACGTTGTGGGTGTATCTAAAAGTACTTACACTACTTACTTTACTTTTGTCGGACAACATTTTATTTATCTAACATTTTATTGCTCGCAATACTTTATCCTTTAAATCTTTTATTCAATTGTTATTATAATTTTTGTAGCCTTATGCTGTATCCTGCACTTAGTAGGGTAGGCAGAGGGAACGCGGGAACTTAATAAAGCACTCCGTTCCTCTTAAGACACTTCCGTTTTTCACTTTCCATTCCCCCTTTTCAGTATTATAAAAAATAATAATATAGTTTAAATTTCAATATTATTGATATTTTATTTTAGTGTCCTATTAGTATTGTATCCCAAACCAACAATATCAGCGTCACTATATTTTTTATTATTTCTCGCTGTCTAAATATAAAATGCTCTTAAAAATATATTACATCATATTTGCGATTTTCACATATAGGATAACATTGAATTCGTTTTCCGTTTCACTCTTCACCAATAGCTGTTAACATTTTTGACATTAATACAACAACAACTCAATACTTCAACTATACGAGAGCTAAACCATATCTAAAGGTGCGGAAAACGTTTTAAAATTCCACTGGAAAGAGCAATGAAAAGTGTATCAGTAAGTAAGGCGGCAAGTGGCACAGCAGGGAGACACGCTCACCTCGACGTCGCTTTGTGCCTCGGATAAGCTGTCAAGGCATTTTAAGCTCTATTGTACATTTTCCATTCCATACTTTGTTATTACGTAGACAAAATTCTCAGGATACAGTTTGTTGAATTTGTTACATATGTATGTATGTATTAAATTGTATTATGATTTGTAATGTAAATACTTTTGATTATATGTCGGCCTATTATCTATAAATGTGCATTAAAAATATTTTAAATTTTATATTGTAAGTTATTCTTTTCATTTGTTTATTTTTCAACTGTATACCACACGCAGCAGGATCGGCAGAGGGAACTGGTGTTAAGACACTCCGTTCTCCACATTGTCATAATTAAGGCGAGTAAAAATATACTAGGTATATTAATTTATGAGTAAAACAGAAGAATAGACATCCACACAAAGACAAATTTTGATTATATTACAAAGAAATACAAAATTTTTTTTTACCTACTTAACAATGTATTTCTCATTTCGTTGGTAAATTCAAAAAAGAAATTTTATTCCATATTTCCCCCAGATAAGCTGCAACTTTTGTGTTTCTTTAACATAAATATAAAATAACTGTTAGTTTCTTCAAGCAGCTACGTTTTTGTTTTGTTACGCATGTTCACATAGAATAAAAAGTATTAAAAATATATGTCGAGGCCAGTCGTGGCGCAGAGGCACAAAGTGCGACTGTAAAACCGACTAGTTCTGGGTTCGATCCCCACTCGAGGAGATGAAATATTCACTTAAATTTATATTTCATTTCTTCGCTCTGGTTTCGAGTGAAAGCGCGATGTTGAGTTCTGCCACTCAACACGCAATGCCTCCAGAGTTCGGAAAATGGAGAACGGAGTGTCTTTCTGCTAGGTTCCCTCTGCCTTTATTATTAAAAATGTAAAACGGACTGGGGAAAAATAGTGTATATTGTGTATTTTGTTTGTTATGGACTACAAGTTAACAGAAGAAAAAGTATCAGATGTGGAAAAACATCCTCGCTCAATCACAAGGAATATAAAACAACACTGACGCAAACTACCTGTCAATTTTTCCAAATAAGAAAAATAAAGATAGAATTTGTTGGTTACTTTATTTCTACTTATACCGTAAATTCATATAATCCTTCATCATTCAATTTAAATCCACTATCTCATTGGTTATTCACTAGAATTATATTATTTTCGAAGTTCTATTTGTAGTCAGCACAAGCTTGGAGCAAAAAGACGAACTGCGTGGCTGCAAACAGTTCGGGACAGGCGCTTAAGGACGGCCCTTTGAGTGTCACAAATGAAATAAATATTTGAACGCTATTAACTCTCCCAATTTCCTAATACACTAAACATTTATAGAATTTCGAAGAATTCATTTCGAGGAAAGGAGTGCTATTTATAACCTTAAAAGTGATTTAATCTTTTCATAGTAATTAAGGTATTACTATTTATAAATTTTAATATATTTAGTAGAGTTTATATGTGCATTTCTTTGCTCTGCTGTTGAGGCAAAATGCAGCGTTGAGTGGTGAACCACTCAATTCACGGTTCGGCGGAAAACAGAGAAAGGAGTATCTTAACACTAGGTTCCCTCTGCCTACCCTATTCTGTGCGGAATAGAGCGTGAGGCTGATTTATTTAAGGTTTTAATATAGGTAGACATCTATTAGAGAATTTAAATCGTAACAGCACATTAATAAATAAAAATATTTAGAATAAATTTAAATGTTATTTCATTTACTCTACTATATTTAAAACAGCGGGCTCAGCTCCATTTTGGGCTTAAAGTTTCCAAATACGTGAGTACACTTGAAGTACTTGAAAATTTTTAATTTATATCTCAATACGAAATGAACAAAATTTAAAATTTAAATAACGCTATAATAATATTGTTCTTATCCTCTTCAAGCCAGTGAAGAACTGCTTTCGTTAACTCAAGTAGTTGCTACTTGGCGACGATCTTATACAAAATCCATTACCACGAACGCTGTGATTTTCGCATATCAAAGTTTCGCTCTTTTCCGCTTAATTTGAATATAATTACAAAGCCATTACGGTTTTATATCAATTTGAAACAAGTTTAAATTATATAAAAAATATTGTGTGCTTAAGTGAAAGTAAAGTATAATTCAGTCGTAGTATTTAGGGCACAAGGAAACTGTTGTAAAACAGCATTCGTAGGTTCAAGTTGATCTATTTTTAATGTTTACTTTCCTTATTATTTTTATTACCTATTATTTTTATATAAAATTTCGTTCTTAACTTTTGTTCAAAGGCTAGTTACTTTGGGGATAATGCTGGAGAACTAGTGTAACAAGTCTTAAGAAAAAAAATATCTTGACAGAAAATTCAAGAAAAATACATATTAAATTAGGTTATAATATAAACTGAAAAATTACTATACAAAAAACGGAACCCCATTATGCAATTTATGATATCAATATTTTATAAACATTAATCGAGTAACATTGGTACAATATATACAAACCACAAACATCGTGTGTAGTAATCAACATCCATTAGGTTCCCCAGCGGAACCTTGCGCTGTAAATTTATAATTTTTCACTTTTATCTATCATAATGTATTATATTATTTAAGGACGAGTATAGCACAATTTGTATTACAAAATGGTAATAGAACTTCGATATTCGCATTTAAAACCCTCCTAAAAGGGACGTCGAAAAATATTTGTCAATTCCACGTGGAATAGGCAAATTCTTTTTAACAAATAAACCCTTTTCCTACACTCCGGAAAGCAAAATAAAAGCAAAAACCCAAAATAACTTTTTAAAAGTGTATGCTACATTCTGATAGGGGAAAACAAAAACAGAATTACATGAATACACTGAGTTAACGAGGACTTCAAAATCTGTGTATATTTTATTGTCATTTTGTGGTATTGTTTAACTTAATTAGCAAGCTTCCTTCTTGTTCTAATTATATTGTCTTTTGAAACGAAAGTCAGATGTTTTATTATAATTTTTAGCTATGGCATATTTTACAATGTTTTGTAGCTACTTTGTTGAACTAAATGCTATATACATTTTTAATTTACGAAATAATTTAAGTTAAACAAATACTAAATATTACAGGAAGTTTTTCCAAATACAATAGTGAAAGATTAGCGTGCACAAGCCCACAGACAGACAAAAATGTAAAAAATTGATTGATTTTCTCACATATCTTTCATGTACAGACAGAGATCAAATAAATAAATAAATATATATATATATATATATATATATATATATATATATAT
>DWAP01004512.1:0-10898 GCA_018230625.1 Heliconius eleuchia
ACTTACCATCAGGTGACCCGCACGCTCGTTTGCCGTGTCTTTTCCATCAAAAAAAAAAAAAACTTTAAGTTCGCAAATTGAGCGAAGATGCGTGTTTTATAACTTAGTTACAAGTATATTTTTATGTTAAAGACCTTTTCAAACGACTAGGGAACCTTCCTTTAAGTGCTTTTAAGTTACGATCATGTATTAAAAGCAATTTCTATTTCTGGTTTTACACGTATCCGAGTATTCACAGTTGTATATTATAATGAGAACTCAACGTGTAACAAAATATCAAAGATCATTTAGAAGGTAAGATCCAGAAAACACTTTGTGTACTTGCTTAACCGGTTTAGATGAAAACGTTCTAGATTCTGCCGCAATAGAATAAAGGAAGAGTGCTCGTGTGGTATGAGATGGTATGTAGTATTAATCATTTTTAACACTAGCCGTACACCCCACTTCACGTCGGTGGATATATAGAGCTTTAACCAAGATTTATTTCATCTTATAATCATTCTTTTTTGCAACCGTTCGAGAGAATCGTTTCAGTAACAATTAACGTGAAAGCTATTTTTTTGACTTTACTTTGTTTTGAATGACTAATTTAATGAACAATAGTAATTGTGACTTAAATAAAATAATGGGACATGAGCCTCGTGGACTTTTTCGTGAGTAACGAACGATGTGTAATAAATATGTAATTCATTATACTACGTATTTTCAATAACGTTTATACCCAAAAAATTATTGTAAATTTTTTAAAACCCTGCACGAATGATTTTTTTACGTATTTAATAAAAATATATGCAAATCATTGTAGAATTTGAGTTTATCCCTTACAAACAAACACACAAAAAGTTTAATTTTTTCTCAATATGTTGTTGATATAGATAAAAATAAAAAAGTAGTACGTTGACTCGTGGTATCCTTGAAGTAATAAAAAGTCAATGTTCTAAAATAGGTTTAGTTTTATCTTATACATATGTATGTACGTACATAAGATATCTTTGAGTTCTTTCATCTTTTTTTGGGTTCCGTAACCAAAGTATAAAACGGGCCCCTTTTGTTATGATTGTTGTCTGTCTGTCTATCTGCCCATCTGACACCGCGCTGAATCTCATGAACAGTGATTAGATTGATTAGACAGTTGAAATTGACACAGATGATGTTAATTTTAACTTTAATAACAATATGTATATAGGTTTTTAGTAATAAATTAAATGAGAGAAAGACGAGATCGGACAGAGTTAAAGAAAAAACAGAAAAAATGGTAACAAATTTTACATCTACTATTTAAATTAATTATAATTTCAAATTGAAATATAATTTGATGATTTGACAGTCGTTAATGGATAAAAATTAAATATTCGTGATTTGACAGATAACCACATCACAATAAGATTAAAAGAACTTTGATCTTGAATCATATTATAGATCGCAACACAACATGGATACTGGGCTGATAATGACGGTAATAATAATAGCTTCACGCCTTTTTCCCGTAGAGCAGGATAAATAGAGCAGAGAGAACCTAGTATTAAGATACTCCAAATTTTTGAGATATTATGTCTCGAGTCAACTTAACGCCATGTTTTATTTACCAGAGATTGAAAATAAAAATAATTTTCATAATATAATCTTTCGTTTCATTGGAGATGGAGCTACCAACGCGACGCAATCAGAAACTGCCCCATTGCACCGCGACAGACTTATCCATCCTTAATAAGATTGAAAGAACCTTGATCTTGAATCATATTAGGTATATCTCTTAACTCAACATGGATACTGAAAGCTGATAACGACACTAATAACGGTATATTATATATAATTCTCATAAGTGTTTACTTTATATGCATAAATGTCGCTAAGATTTTACGACTCTATTGCACGGGCTCTAATTATAGCTAATAACTGTCGCGGCAGATCTAATTTCAAGTTTTTACCTCCACTTATAAACACATTATTAATTTATCATGTTGAAATGTTATGTAACACATGTTACGCAAGATTATTCAGACAAAATTGTAAAAATATATGAAAAGTGTGATAAGAATCAATTTCTTTTGTGTATGAAATAATTATGCATAGATTTTGCATTGAACTGTTCAATTTTTCTGTCATTTCGAGTTTTAGAAAAATTTTCACTACTATTTTGGGATAACATTAACAACAGCTAAGTTATACTTGGAAGGTATCTAATGAAAAGATTTCAAGTAGTTTTCTTTTAGCTCCACGATGTAACACAGCACAGCCAATCGCGTTTACTGTGCTTGTACCCCTGCGCCACGATATGGCCTCAAATATTATTCGCATTACTGAGGTAATATAATAAAAAGAGGAAAGAAAAAATGTGCTTTCTGACCTCCATCTTTCACAATTAGAATGTACATATTTCAGCTCAATAAGTACAGTATTAGTTCAGCTCAGTATGTACCTCACTATGTATTGATATATAGTTTTTTCTTCTCAGCTGCACGCTGTCTACCGCACACGGCAGGTTAGGCAGAAGGAACCTAGTGTTAAGACACTCCGACCTCCAATTTCCGCTGAATTTTGGAGGCATTGCATGTTGAGTGGCGGAATTCAACGCCGCCGTTTACCTCGACACAGAGCGAATATAAATTTAAATAAATATTTTATTTCCTCGTTTATGTTATATATATAACATATAGTCATGGCAACAGTGTACTCATAAACTTAATAATATATTGCTCTTAAAGTCATGTAATTTATATACTATATTTCTCAGATTTCTTATTCTTAGAACTAATTTATAAATATTTTACAGTAAAAATACAAGGAATGTTCGAGTGTAGTTCCACTTTAAAGTAGCCCTTTTATTTGTCTTTATAATAATAATAGTTTTATTTCAAATATTTACTTTACTTTCGACCATAGCAATAAGAGTATCAAGCCCTTATCATTCAATGTCATTCTCACAATTCTAATGAATTCAACGACAGCTATGACATGAACAGTCCAGCCGTAAAACGTGCCAAAGTAATGGACATACATATGTACGTTCAAAAAACATTATCCTCGTTCTAACGCAGTTGGGTAAAAACTTCAATATATTTTTAATTTACATATTCTTTCAACACGGATAGAGTTAGACGTTTCGATTAATTATTCGATTTACACGGTCAATAATTACTGTTAACAACCTTATCGAATTATTGTTTAGTAAAACATTATGCATCGCGCTGTAACTACAATTAACTTAAATGTCGAACGCATTCGCACTGTATTAATATCTATCTAATACAATGTAACGTAAGATATTTTTTTATATATATATTTTTATATAGAAACATTACGATGGTTCCTAGGTAAAGTATCGAATATGAAAAATCACAAATGAGTTTATTGCTCTTTTAAATTACTAAGAAGTGTAGTTTTAATGATTTTTTTCAAAATTTCAAAAAAATTGCCAAAATTTATGCATTTTTCAAAAGTGTATGTATATCATCAAAAACTGCCCTTGTTAATAGTTCAAAAAAGCTATAAAAATAATTTGCATATTTCACTTTCGGTACTTTATACCTAGAGCCCGTCGATTAATCGTCGCTCACTTTACATGAACTTGAAGACGTAAATGTTTTTTTTGCATAAAAATTTCGGATATCCTTTCTTTAATGATCCTAACACTAACCTATCTACATGTCTCTAACCTATATACATCTACAGTGTCTTACAGTCACTCAGTAAAAGAAGAGATAAGAGATGTATGTTAAAATTATGTTTCGATAGAGATCGTAGAGTAAAGGTTGTAATAATTTGACAGAAACACTCGTTTTAACAAAGTTTAGAAAAATTTTGTGTTAAAAATTATTACAATACTATAATATAGAATAACTCTAGTACATTCTAATATTCATATAAACAAATAGTTCTATACTACACCCAACATATTATCATCTTGTTAACAGATCATTTTCTTAGTTTTAAAGCAAA
Organism: Heliconius eleuchia; assembly: GCA_018230625.1. Classification (NCBI taxonomy): domain Eukaryota; kingdom Metazoa; phylum Arthropoda; class Insecta; order Lepidoptera; family Nymphalidae; genus Heliconius; species Heliconius eleuchia. The sequence goes on from DWAP01004512.1 coordinate 3,940, forward strand.
CAAGATATTATGTTACTTTTATTGCATAACAAAGTCATTATGATATGCGTTGAATCATCGAATGTTCAGAAATAATACGTTGTAATTATTCGTCTCTAAGTTATCTATCTCCAAGCTATAAAGATCAGGTGGATCGATATAGCTCGAAAATGTTTGTTTATTTGTATTAATATTCGAAATCTGTTGTTAAGCCTGAATTTATAGCACAATTATAAAAGAAAGTGAGGTCACGTACAGAACGGCATGCAACTGATGGATGATAGTTTTTGAATAAATGAATTCCCAAAAAAACCCTACAATGATCTGCAATACTTTTTAAAATAACTATATCATGTAACAAAATCTTAATAAGAAACAAAAATACATTAACAAAAATGTGCAGTCGTTCTAGATAACAAAAACACCTTCTGTGACAACGACGTTCAGTAGAAACCTACAGGTCTATATTAATAAGCCTTGATCTGCCGGTTAAGGCTGAACGTACATGTGAATATAAATTCATTCATATGGTTATGTAAATCAATAATATAATTATTAGAATTATAGTGGTAAGTAAAATATAATTTAGTCATTTATTTATATCCCCCAATCAATTCTAATATAATCAATTTTAATATCATTATTAAAAATTCCGATTGCGATCTATTTGAATCAAATATCTATCTATTTTTTAAAATATTTTATATTCATTTAATTCAAAATTATTATAAACGATTTTAACTATTTCAATAATATTTTATTCGGTCATTTGTTGTTATTTATACAAATTACAATAGAGTACGTAGATTTTCCGCTTTGTGTTTCTCTATAATAACTCCACGCCGGGCGGTCCGTTTGTGTCCGCGACAAGTTCAAGTTCAAATACAACTACGATCTACGCATCTCTAATTATTTTCATGGTGTTTCAGGCAAATGCAAACAAACGCGATTTAACGTTTTGTTCTGTCATTTTATCTATATTTTAAAATTGTATATTTTTGAACTTAATTTTTTTATTTTTACGCCGTAGCTACTTCGAATTTCACTAGTTAATTTACAGAAAGATGAAGATTGTGTTTTTGAAACACCTTCACTTTTAATTTAATTCAAACATATATAATAAATATTCTCTTAATTTTACCATTTCAATAGTTACATAAACAAATTACTAACACCGCGCAGGCCGGTGCGTCCGTGTCCGCGGCAAGTTCAAGTTCAAGTACAACTGCGTTCACAGAATCTCTGATTAGTTGTGTTGTTTCAGACGAATAAAAACAAACGGTTTCTTTTTAATATTTTTGCAGTTATCGTTTCTTTTTTCTTTTTTCTAAGCTTTAGTTGTATATTTGTGTGGGACTGGAAATGCGAAGATTCTGGGTTCGATTCCGAATCGAGGGAATTAGGTATTTAATAATTTCATTTCCTCGCTCTGCTAACGAGGTAAAGCGCGTCGTTAAGTTCCGCCACTCAACACACAATGTCTCAATGATTCGGCGGAAGTGAGCTTATTGATTACGTTCACAGATAAGGTAATGTCGCTTCACACATGCAGTCTTTGCTTGCCACGTCTGATCTGATGTTTATCTACAATACTTCTAAGTATAACTATACAATATCTCAGAATTCTTCATTGTTTCGTGTTACTTATGTCTTATGTAAGATTCTAATCAAAAGTACTATCTTTAAATACTTTTGTGCCCCTGCACCACGACTGGCATCTACAATTTACAATATAATTTATTTAAATCGTAAACAGGTTAAAATATTTATTTGAATTTAAATATTTATTTAAATGTATATTTCCATTTCTTTGCTCTGGTGTTGAGACAAAGTGCGGCGTTGAATTCTGCCACTGAACACGCAATGCCTCCAGAATTCGGCAAAAAGTGGGGAACGGAGTGTTAATACTAGGTTCCCTCTGCCTACCCTGCTGTGTGCTGGATGTAGCGTGAAGCTTTATATTGTTAATTTACCGGCCAGCTAATACAATATAAAAAATAAATAAAACAGCCTACTAGACAAGTAGACAATTTCAGAAATATAAATAATTATAGGTACGTATTTATACATATAGTTCTTTGCCTTACACATTATATTAATTAATGTTTATATACATACTTGTATGTTATTCGTTACATGTCCGCTATTATGTGTCTCGATTGTCACCGGAAATGAAGTGAAAATAGCTGTTTATTTACCGCGACTACTATTAACAGTAAATTTTTTGTTAGAGCATATATTTATTATAAATTGTTTTGACTTTTTTATAGTCTTCTCTTATTTAGAAACTAAATTGAAAAAAAATTACTGAATTGAAATATTGAATTGAACAGAAATAAATGAATTATTGTTTAAAATGGTAATTATAGTATTAGTAAGAGCTATACTTAGAATGTGTATTAACTAAGGCTTTTTCGAGTTTTTTTCGCAAATGTATAAAAAATATTTAGTTATAACAATATTTATCTTGTCATAACTGACATTATTTTTTTTGCATGTCTATTTCTTGCGCTTATAGAAACTTAGCTAAAAGAATCTAATGATTTATCACTCTGCTCACCATTTTTCGCATATTAAGAAATACAACTTACTAATAATGTCTGCGAAATATCTATAAGCTCCTTAAGTCAAAGGTCACGATTTTGAGTTCCGGTCACGATAAATAACCGTACGAATTCACGTTAAATAACATTAACATGTTGTTATTTTTGTGAGTGTTGCCTTGGTGACTACTTCTCAGTTGAGAATGAACAATCGGAAGTGAGAAGCAAAATAAAGTAACGAATCTTATTTTCTTATCCCTGTCTTGTTGAAGAGAATGCGGAGCTATGTTACATTTCACTATAGTGGAGAACGGAATGATGTTTCACTAGTTTCTTTATGTACCTATATGTTAGGAAGATAAATACATATAAAATTATAATTTAAATTAACTTATAATATATATTATAGGCATTAATAGAAACCTATTATCATAGTATTTTATATAAACATAATAAATATAATGAAATGATGTAACACATCAATATGGAACGTGAGATTGAAGTAGATATGCGGAGCACTTTAATTTGATCTTTTATTTGTATACACGACTACATGGTAGGTACCGGAGACTGCCCGCGCGGTCACATGAAAATAACTAAGAGTTTCATATGGCACCTGACACTTTGTAAGTGTCAGAGGTAAGTCTGACCACAAGAACAGTGGGTTATATTAAAAAGGGTAAACATGTTATTATAATATTTGCTTTCCTTGATAAATGGACCAACCAATACAAATGTATTTTTAAAATTTCAACCTACAGTTTCTGAGATTAGCGTGTTCAACCATATATATTTTTTAAATTTATTAGTTTAGATTACGTACTAGTAGATTTTTAACGCAATAGTAGATTTTTAAGAGTAATGTTTATACTATACTTTTAAAAATCTACTATTGCATCAGCCCAATGGTTTGCCTATTTATTTATTTTTTTGTAATTTATTTCATAGCAGGTAACCTAGATTATAAGGAAATGATATTCTGTTTTGATGAAAAATTTCGTAAGTTTTTATAGTGCTAAAAAAATTTAAAATTAAGAGTATATACGAATAGCAAGCCGTAAAGTGCAAGTGATGCATTAATGCTACATAGGTATTAAAATGTTTGCAACTTAAACATTTTGATTTTAGCAACCTGTTAAAAATTTTATTTAAGATGCAGCTTTACGCCTTTTCCTGCATAGCAGGATAGACAGAGGGAACCCAGTTAAGACACTCCGTTTCCGCCCAACTTTAGAGACATTGCATGTTGTTTTCTAGAACTTAACGCTGCCCCTTGGCTACTAGTGCTTTGCTGTAATGTAAATGTAAAAAAATACTTTGGGCCTAGTTAATACGATTTTGAGTCACGTTCAGTAAAACATCCAATTAAATGATCATAGCTATTAGTCTCTGTATCGCATGAATCGTGCAACGCACACAATCCTTTGACACAATCTTAACTACGTGCTTAAATGAGAATTAAAACGCGACGATATGTATTTTTCCTATTGAAACAATGTTTTTTTTTATTAATTATTTACTTAAATATTGTCAATATTAGGTATGTATGTACATGTTTATATTGCCTTGCCTTACTATAAAAAATGTAAATTTTTATCAAACACGTAAGTTTAAATTAACTTATTTTTTATTGGAATTTCTATAATCGTAATCCATAGGTAATATTAAATTTACCATATATAAGTCTCCATAACGCCACACCTTCCAGAAGCCTTTGATGCTCGCTAGCATGGTGCGCGCGCGTCGCTCCCCGTACCGCACCTCCACTACCCTCCTGTAGACAATATGATATTTGTTAAAACAAGTAGAATTTCATACTATAAGTATAAAAAAAATACAAAATGTAATGTCAAATATCATTCAGACATCCAATTTTCAACCTAATAGAGACATTGCGTTTTGTGCGGCGTATTCCACTTTCTTTGCCTATATCAGGGAAACAAAAATATTGTTAAAAAGCCTAGCCTAGGTTCATAGGCTTGTCGTGGCACAAGTGGCCAAGGGTATGACTGTAAATGCGACAGGTTGTGTGTTCGATTCCCACTCGAGGAAATGAGTTATTCAATATTTCATTTCTTCGTTCTGGTGTCGAGACAAAGCGTGACGTTGAGTTCCGCCACTCAACACGCAATGCCACCAGTCCACCGTGCACCGCCTTTTCATTAATTACTAGGTTTAATTAAATCACTAAATATTTTATTATATGCACTGTAAAACTAGTTGGTCACTAGGACGAAATGTAAAGCCGATAAAAAAAAATGTTTTTCTGCACATCCGCGAACGTCGCTACCAAAATAAACGTAAACAAACAGAGTGTGCGTCAATCCAAAACATAAATGCTCTCGAATGGGAACGAGATAGCTATTGGCTATTTTTTTCGTCGATAACAACTATAATTGTTCGTTCCTAAATCAGAGATCATTTAAGACGTCACGTCCACAATTAAATTTCGACACAAAACAATACGCACTTGTCATTCATTATTATATCACTATTTCTTCATCGGTAGTTCAACTTTTCCACACAATATTGTAAACAGACACCGCCGCAGTCAAACTGGCTACTGTTAATGAACAAAATATTTTGCGACATACATAAGAATCTTGATACTTTCTTATCGGTCGAGGATGCTATCAAAGAGATTTTGTTTTCGTCATTCCGATTAAGACGATCTAAAGTCACAGATAAAGCTATTATTATATGCAATGAAACGTATTATTGGCAATATAAATAAGATTGGATTGAAGGGATTTTGTATTAATAATAACTTGGTAACGTATAATGTTTGTATGTTTGTATGATGGTAATTAAAACAATACATATTTTTAGGAGTATTTAGGATAAATTGTTCGTTTGTCTTTTCTTATAAAAATATCTTTATGATAAACTATAGAGATTGAGATCTTTATAATTTACTTTTACGGTTCGTTTTACTTGAACATAAAACAAAAAAATAATACACTATAGAATCATATTTACAATATTATATTCATATATTACCTTAAAAGTAAATATTTACCCTAACCGAAGATTAATTGCGACATAAATGAAAATAATAATAAAATTAAACGTGTCGATTTTAATACGCACTTGTATTAAAAAGCAAAAGGAAATACATTTTAACGACGGAAGTAAAAATTGTTTTTACTTAATATTTAATAGAAATTTGTTTCGTAAATTGTGAAATTTAATTACTACAAAATGAACTCAATAAATGTTAACGCAATCCTTGTTTACGATCTGAGTATGTATACTATTATAATTATTATTATTTATTTACTTATTCTTCTTTTTTCTGTATTGTTAGCTTTGTTCTGCATACATCGAGTCAGAAACTAGTGTTACGACACTAGTTCTCCATTTTCATCGAGTAACAGTCTACCAGAGCGGGGAAATGGTAGCAATCACTCTCCCGATTGTGAACCGAACGCATTATCGTCGTGCTTGCAGTCAGACGCTGTACCACTGCGCCACTATAGCTATTTAATTATTTGAATAAACATACCGCACCCGTATTTATTTACAAACATACGATTGGATTGTATTAGTTACATTCACTTCCTCGTTTAACAATATTAATACGTTTCCGATCCGCTAGGAGGAAATTCGCTTTAATCGTGTCAAGTGTCGTATGATAAGAACGGAATTGAGTTAATTGTTTTGAATGGTATTAATCTGTAGTGTTGAACGTATAATATTAATTATATATTACTATACTATATAAGAGGTCATTTTTCCCAGTTTCCTTACGAATTTCGACAAATCCTCACTTAGTCCTAGCCTAAAACTTTCTTAATTAAGTGGTGTTTGTCTACCAGTCACTCAGTAACGGAATAGATAGTAAAAAATTAAGACGTATTTCTTATAAATTAAAAAATTCTTAAATTTGTTATATTTGTCATATTTTTTTCTCAGTTTCACGATTTATCCCTAGCGGTGTAATCTCAATATAAAAATTCAAATATGATTAGTTTCCGTAATCTTAATTGACAGAGCAGCGTTGATTTCCGCCACTGTTGTTATGTAACACTTTAAAAATTAAATACTTCTAAAACTTATAATTGCACTACGTTAAGTATAATTAATCATAACTTAATTAAAGATAACATACAAAACAATACAGAACCTTATTATATTCAGTAGAACCTTATCACCAGAAACATAGGAAATGGACATATTCTCGCACGTTTTTGCTTATGATGAGATAGAGGCTTATTTATATGTACATACCCAATCAATCGTAAATACGGAAGGCAATGAATCAATGTAGAGCAAAATAACAATTAAGTTTTATAATAAAACTAGATTTCTTTAATAGTTGTGTATGACATTCTTTAATAGTTGTGATTTCTTTAATAGTTGTTTGTGATTTCTTTAATAGTTATTTGTGCCGTGTGATCCCGGCCTAGAATAGGATCATCCTGGTACTGGTGGTGT
>DWAP01004513.1:0-10897 GCA_018230625.1 Heliconius eleuchia
TCTTGTAGCGATTAAATTAACCGATAAAATTTATTTATAATAAAATACAATAGTAAATAGAAAAGTAGTAGTAGAAAAGTAATTGAAATAACATATGATTTTAAATGGTGGCGGGGTGTCGTTTAGTCCGGCCCAGTTTGTCATATTTATAAAGAATTTAAAAAAAAATTATAATGCCCCAAAGTTTATTTATATGCATTATTTCATTAATAAAATTGATCTAATCATTAATCATTATCTATATTTATTACTTTATTAATTCAAACGTTTAGACTCGGCAATAACCCTTCACCGTTTAAATCTCGACGTGGTTTCTCTTGACATCAAACCAGAATTGCGGCCTTTTATGTCTTAATTACCTCAAATCGTATTTATTTAACAAATAATTTTACTAATCTTACAAGTATAAAAATATTTTTACTTTATTTAAGAAATTAAATAGATGGTAGTGGTGGCGTAGGTGCACAAGCGTGACATTGTAAAGACGACAGATTGTGTGTTCGATTCCCACTTCAGAAAATGTAATGTTTATTATTTTCATTTCCTCGCCGTGTTAACGAAGCAAAGCGCTTAACCCGCAGTGCCTCCAGGAAGGAGTAATAAAACTTTCAATCTAATTTCTCTACATGATAACGTAAGCAATTTTAGATTCATGTTATCTAAATATCCATTTTATTATTACTCAAACTGGAGTAGCTAGCTGTATTTGATACGAAAGGTTTCTTGGTCGAACTATTCTTACGCACATCCTTTTAATTAAATATTACCTAAATTACATTTATATGCGTTATATTCTGTTAACTAATTAGTTTTTGCTTTACTATGTCTACAATTAATTTTAATTTCGTATTTAACTTTTTAAGCATAATCGCGTATATTTAAAAAGTGCAAAGCGTATGATGTATACCTACGTAATTTTTCTTTAGAATATATATAAAAAGACTGAGTGGTCAAATTACTGGTACTACACTATTATCAGAGCTCAAATTCAAAATTCCCAATAGATATCTAAATAAAATATAGTGTATATCATTTTCAAAATCTGTACTTGATTTCAATTCTTATACACAAATGTGACATGTGCTTTATGACACAAAGGAATATTGACAAATTACCAATAACAATAAAAAAACAAACCGACATAGTAATCCAGAAACTATATATTTCACGTATTTTCCCATTTTATTTTTGTATTTATATCATACGTTAAAAAAATATATATATTTTTGCAGTATTAACTTCCAAAATAAAAAAGGTTCACATAAACCTAAATTTCTACTATAAAGTATGATCTCTTGTATTAAACAACAATATTAGCAATCTAAATAAAAAAAATACAAAACAAATAAGTAATACCTACAGCTACAACAACAAAAAAAAACGCAAGGCAACGGCGATCACCTCATCCTTGCCATGACATCCAAACGCGAGTCAACAACCTCTCGCGAAGAGAGACCGGACAAAAAACGTAATAACTCCCCATTGACAGCTGCCTTCTATTCTCGGAGCATGACATAAACACTACGCCGTTCCCGAATTGTGCGCGAGTACCTATAGCGTACAATACTAATTACGACGATTATAGGTTATGTCGGTTTCGTGCAAATATTTTGTTTTACATGTCCATATATAAATATTGATATTTTAGTAATTGAGCGTGCAGTATTTAAGTAAATATATGAAGATTTACGTTTGCTCTTGCTTTGTAACACGCCTACTGTAATGGGTTAACTTTCTAAAATATATATTTTTTATATTTTTGAATAGTAAAATTAAAATGTAGTCATATTTAGCTATATTTTCAGGCCAATAGGCGTGGGACTGTAAGCCCATCGGGTTGTAAGTACGATTTCTAATCAAGGAAATAATGTTTTTAAAAGTCCTTCGCTATTGTAAGAAGGCGTACCTCGAGGGGCCCAGAATTCAGCTTAAAATGTCTGAAACGGAGTATATTAACAGTAGATCTCCAGGTTCCCTCTGCCTACCCTATTATGTACTGGATACAGCGTAAAGCTTAAACAATTTAACAATATCTTCCATGAAATAATTGTTATTCTCCGAATTACTTTAATCCAGACGAGACCAATTATTAGTTACAGACATATAATATTAACAAAGTGTGCAGCTTAGGATTTTACACTATTATGGTTCACCTATCACTCGTTATCGTTGACATCCTCTATAAATTTATTCAAGTGCCCGATAAGTTAATCTTCATAATTAACCTTTTTACAATGTTGTTCAGCTGCATATGTTGTCAGCATTGTTGTTCAGTCGCAACTTTCGTACGTAAATAAACATGTGTTGATAGACTGACAAACGCCCATTGAGTATATTATCTTTTAACGTGACATTGGCGAAGTGATATGTGCTCTACTGGCACGCTCGGAACGCCATAATCAAAGAACCAAACCGAGTATATCCTCTCGTGTGACAATATAAGTAAATTGTTTACTACAGCTTACTACTATTGTTCTTAGTTACTTTGTACCAGAATAATAAATAGGTCATCTGTTTAATTTTATAATTTAAGCTTTGAACTATAAAATATATTATAATTGATTTGTGAATGTCAACAATACAAAAAAAAAACAAGTTGGATTGATAATATTTAGTTTTATTTTATCAATATAACAATGTAATAAGTCGTAACCTATTTGATAGAGCAACTTAAATTCATTACAAAAAAAATGTAAAAATAAGATCATTATACACATATACCTCATAAATTTGCATAAGAATAACATAAACCACCAAAACCTATGAACAGTATTAACATGCAACATGCATAAAAAACACAAAACAAAATCACTCTAAATATGATGACATAACAAAAAAATCTATAAGACCAAAAACCCATAATGTGAAAATAATCAAAACAATACCAGCACCTTGACATTTACATACAATATGGAATACTAGCTTTTCATTAATCCAAAGATCAAAGACCACATTATACTTTACTAATATAGAGAATATTGCTAGGTACATAATTGGTCGGTCAAGACGTTTGACGCAATGCAAATTACTTTAATGATAGTTGCATCATAATGATTGTTGAGATGGGGCGGCAGATATAATCTTGCGAGCGTGGCTTTTAATAATATTACCTTTAGCTCGCTTTAAAAATTGCTGGAAAAAAATATTTTAAGCCATACGGAAATATCTAATTAACCAAAAATTCTGGTCTTTTACCAATCAAGTCTGATAGTGTTTTAAAGCTAGTATTCACAAAACAACCATAGAAGCCAAACATCCTAACGTGGCTACCTTGTGTTATGCTGTCGTTCGGAGGGTGGCGGCGAGGGCGCACGCGAGGTTGCGTTCGAGTCGCGCGAGTCCGCCGCCGCGGGACTGCCGCTACCGCTACCGCCCAGCGCCAGCGCCAGCCCGTTGATGCTGCCGACACATCACCACGTCACCACAGCCCTAGCCTACTCCAAACGGTACAAACTTACCTGCTCCAATGTACTAAATTCAATACAGTTTGTCAACTAAGCTTTTAATATACTAAAGGTAAAAATAAATGTATGTCGTCACACATATGAAAACACTGGAGCAGATAAGGCTGCTAAAATGGAACTAGGATCGATACGCTATCACTGAACTAGCCCAGTTAACGTTGTACCCAACAATATTATCAGTGTTTAGATCACTACGTTAAAACTAAAATACACAATTAATGATATCCCGCCAAGTTTTATTGTTGATGATCGAAGTATCAAGTTAATCGTTATTGCGAGTAGAGCCGAGCGAAGCAGATCATTCTCAGCGGGGTGAAGAAATACATAAGCAGTGATGTTCAGTTAGTGGCAAGGCATCGAGGGTGTCAGTAAAATTGGTTAACGCAAGCAAGCAGTAATTCGATCTAGGTAATATATTGTGACATTCTTGTCATGCAAAATTAAAAAATAAATATGGATACGAAGAATCTGGTTTTGTAGCGTATTAATACTTCAGCTGAACACAATATTAAATGAATAAAATATGAATTATGACAAATAAACAAACCAGTAACTGAAATTGCATCTAGGTTATAAATCAGTCTCGGCTGAAGCTGGGCAAAATAAATGATGATGTGTTCTCCATTCAGGTGCCAATCATGGCGTGAGATAGATAAAGAGCCGGTAGGAAGTCGTCTAGAAATCCGTCACACAGCAAAAGTGGGCGAGAACATGCAATTAGTGGAGAGGTACACGTCATCGAGATAGAAACAGCCACAAAACCAGTAGCGGAATATGAATGGAGCTGAGATAAATATTTATGGCAGCCAGTGTATTTTCATTATTGCAGATTGGCTTATTGTTTTCAAACACGTTCACTAAACTTAACTCTCAAAATAAATATAACAAGTCCTATGGTAATAAATACTTTCCTACGGAAATGCAATTTCACAATATTTTTCGTATGTAATCGTACTATGTAGGAACTTGTTTTATGATGCTTAAAATAACATTAAATTACAACAAAACTATATTGTTCGTTAATAATTTGGACTTTTTGGGTAATAAATAAAATTACTAAAGCCATGTACACATTATGTTATTTTTCATAAAAGCAGAAAGTGCGTCAGAATAATAGTGGCGTTATACGAGTCAGTATTAAAAGGACAAACAATCCTTTTCCGCGACATTAAAAATTCACAAATGCACTAGTAGATGATGTCACATGAGTTAAGGTCACCTATTAATTAATGAGGAAATCGAAGTAGCAAAACCAAACTTTTTATTTTTTATTATAATATATTTTGTAAATATATTTTGTAAAAAAAAATAATAGAAATACTGTGTCAGATTAATAATAATTTCACATACGTTCAAGTAACATTATACACTAAAAGATTTTCCTGAGTAATGTACGTGTGTGTACCTTTATTAAATGCCAGTACCTTATATATAAGACCTTATGACAACGGCAATAAAAAAGAAATAAAAGAGTTATAAAAACGATTTCCTTTGATTTTTAGTGTTATTTAAAGTGCACAACGCAACTTTATGTAAACATTGAGATAACTTACTTTGGCAATGGCTAGTAAATTATTATATTTCTTATTCCGTGTCGGTTTTAGTTTATATGTATTCGTGCACTGCTTAACCTGCAGTGACCTGGGTAAAAATAAAATATGTGGTTGGAACTTTCTTTCCGCAACACTATTTAAGTTTTAAATATAAAAAATACGTTTCTTTGTTATTATAGATTACACATTTTGTCTTTATTTTGTTTTTATTTAAGTAGAATTTTCCACCACCCATGTCCATAAATTTATTAACTCAACAATCAGGATATTAAATAAAATCAAAACAATAATAAGAGAAAAAAAAACCTGTGCATAATAGGAAATATATATAATAATAACCTTTTGTGAGACAAAAGTGTCGTGGCCGCAGTGACCGACGTCGAGCAACCTCGCAGTGTACATGCAAATAAAGCTTCAATTACGACAAAGTGTTGTTGCTAGAGCTATTTATAAATTCGTGAAGGACTTAGCTGTTAGCGCGTGTTTATAAACAATGGTATGAGTAACCTCTGGAACGGTTTATTTGTCTTTGAGTGTGCTGCAGCACGTTTACTGTAACAGCCATGTATGATAACAATCTATACTTAATGTCATATACAATACAATATAATATTAATATTATATTTTTTTTGCCTCAACCAACATCCCGCACACAGCAGGAAAGGCAGAGGTAAATAGTGTTAAGACACTTTATTCCCCACTTAGTTCTGAATTCTGTAGGCATTGCGTGTTGAGTGGTGGAGCTCAACGTCACGCTTTGTATCGTTAGTCGTTACCAGAGCGAAGACAACAAAAACATGAAATATTTCATTTCCTCCAATGGTAATCGAATCTACATTCCGCCGCGTTTACAGTCACACGTTTGTGCCCCTGCGCCACGACTTGCCCCAATTACTATTAAAGTGCGGTAAATAATTACTTTTAAACAAACTATGGCGGACCAGATAAATTGTGATTGTTATGAATATAAGGAACAGGACATGTAACATATACACCAAACATAAAAATGTCAAGAGAAAGTTGAGGTCGTGTATGCACAAAGTACTTTAGTAATATTATATAAAAGAATCTTGATCTTGAAAAACTGTTTGAAGCTTTCAACAATACTTCCTTGTAGTCGCATAGAAATTACACCAATAGATTGCGTTAGCCAAGTTTCAATTATACTTCTTTAAACAGAATGACTCTAATACTCTACTACAGTTATAAATAGAGGCCAGTCGTGGCGCAGGGGCACAAAATGTGACTGGTTCTGGGTTCGATCCCCATTAAAGGAAATAAAATATTTATTAAGTTTATATTACATTGCATTTCTTCGTTTTGGTGTCAAAGAAAAGTACGGCGTTGAGATCCGCCACTCAGTACGCGATGCCTCCAGATTTTTTTTCATTAAATCAGCGAAAAGAGTGTCTTAACACCTTCTTCTGCCTGTGCATATGCCTGATACAGCGTGAAGCTTACTTATTTGTTTTTATTTACAACTATAAATAAGATTTCCGCTGATCACAAAGTCACAGACGAAGGTCATGAAAGTAAGGTGATAAAATCTTTAATTAAAAATCTAATTAAATGTGTATGTACAAGCTACCAATGCACTGGGACTTGATTAAAATATGCGATAAATTGATTTATTGAATGAACATTATTTTAATATTATATTCAATATTTATTATTTTAATGATAATTATTTTTTATTTACAACTTAATAACAAGACTTGTAACTGATTTTACTTACATAAGTAACATTGCGTAAAATTTAAGTACCTTTCTATTAATATAATAGAATATTCATATAATCGGGTCAAAATAAAAGTAAAACTTAATCTATTAACAAAAAATCACACAGAGGTAAATTTTGGGTACAATGAAGTACCCAAAATTCTGAATAAATGATTTATCAAATAACCACATCGATTCTGTGTACTCAAAAAGGTTTTCAAGGTCGTAGTGACCTTTGACCTTCATCACCACCACTTATAAACTGTTATAATACAAGTCTGTACATAGTTAATTTATTGTGGAATATGTAAAGTACGATGATACGCTTTGAAATTAAATACAAAATCGAAAGCCAAGAAAAACTCGAGGTTGCTATTGAAACCAACTGCCGTTATTGTTTGTAATAAATTTACCAAAGCTTATTTCTCGGTAAAATAAAGATAGTCCAACGTAGCTTCTTTGAAATTCAACCATTTATAGGTCAGAAATGTAAGCAAAGTATTGAAGTTACGAGAAAACTTGTCGGATCCCCGACTAATTACTCGATAAATTATTGTGCGGTCTCATGATGATTGACGGTGTGATAAAGCCATTATCGTACTGCACCATGGCACGTATTGCAGCTAAAGGTCGGAATTGAAGTGACTCATGGAACAGTTGCAAAACGAAAAACTTTCGTGTCAACACGCTAAACAATCGTAAACCCTATTCTATGATTATTCACTTTTAATGGGTATACTATGGGACTATTAAGGATTCTCATGAAAGAACGTGTTGCGAACTATTTCTTTAAAAAAAATTGAATATTAAATATATTTCAGAAAACAAAAACATATTTATTATTACTCTTAGCTTTATGAGCTAAGCTAAACAGAGATATGAGAATAAGATTATTTACAAAACTGGATTACATACAAATCTAAAATATTCTGGCAAACTATCAAATCCAACAATGTTACCCAATTTACAATGAAATTAGCCAAGTCGTTTGAAAACTAACCAATTGATTGTGTCTAATTGAATAGTGGATGTTGGCAGTGAATTTTATTACTGTTTACATTCTGTACGGTGCCTGAGCTGTTCTTTATACTAGAGACTAGTTTTAAAAATAAAAAAAAATAATACGTATGGTATCGGTGTACAATTTTACTTATAATAAAATTAATTTTAATTTTAAAACGAACCTATTTTGTATATTTTTTTATTACTATTTTATAAATAAAAAAAATAAAAGATCTTTTAAGAAAATCAAAACAAGATCAGCCTGAAGACATTTACAATCTTGTCTAATTCAAACTAGTGTGATTTCAAATTTGTTTGTAAAGTATTTTATCTTTAGAATAAAATTGCTTAAAATAACGAGTTCCTAATAAATTCTCATAAATATAATGATTCAACACCAAGCTTAGTAAAAACTAAAGGTAATGAATATGTTAGAAGCCGGTATGTCGTGAAGTCAACATCGTTATCTCATTACACCAGAAGCACAAAGGCCTGGTTTAGTTCACGGATTCAATTTATGGGACGCATTTACAACATAGGATGGCGTATATGCTCCTATTTCTTTATTGTTTTCTGGGTCGCCATTACTGCTGATCCATAGTTAACTAATGTTGTCAATTAATGGACTTGTATACAAAAAGAAATAACAAGTTATAATTTTTTAAATCTTTTCAATCATAAGGTATATTTAAATATATATATGAATTGTTCATCTCAAGTAACCATATCAATAGTCTTTTCTTTCACTCCAGCGTCTTATCTTAATAATCAAGGCCATCGATTAATAGTAAATAAGCAAAACTGAATTCGTGTATACAAAAAATATTGCATAAACAATTTTTTAATGCAGTTTCTTATAAAATCTTTTAAATCATTAAGATTGCCATTACAATTTAGGAATCTAGAAAAATCTATAAATATTACAAAATGAGTTATAAAGTAAGTAAGTTGTAATTGTGCAAAACGATTACTATTAAAAATTACGAAATTATCAAGCTATGTGAAAAAAAATGTATACACATAAAAATTATTAATAACACTTAATTGCACTACTTCATAAAACTAATATAATTTATATCAATACGAGCACAAAATAAAAAAAAAAACAAGAGTGATAAGTTCACTTTAATTTTTTATATTAATTAACTATTCAATTAATATTATTTAAATATCATAAAAAATTGTCGAATTGCATTTTAATTAAACATAAAATATACTTTCCAAAGAGATTTTTCGATAAAAAGCTGTTTAATAAGTCCGCCTGACAGCATCCGGACGGATACAGATTTGCCTAATTATTCTCTCCACGGTTATCCAGATACGTTATTTCAGTACACGCGAGTGGCGCCGAGCTCACCTTGACCGCGGTTCCCGGTCGGTACGAATACTTATGAAATGTGACCTCGCTACCCCCGCAACGTCACGTTATGATCACTGGTAGGATTGCTGTGATGTTTAATATATAATTGCTAGTAGGTACATACAGTAACACCATTTTTATGAAACATTTATGAAAAATGCTTTATTATCACTGTTTTTGAGTCCAGCCCTGGCGAAGGGGCACAGTGTGACTGTAAACGCGACTGGTTGTGGTTGTGATTCGATCCCCACTCGAGGAAATGAAATATTTTTTTAATTTATATTTTCATTTTTTCGCTCTGGTGTCGAGGAAAAGCGCGGTGAGAAAGTGGGATCTTAACACTAGGTTCCTTGAGCCTATCCTGTTGTGTGCGGGATATAGCGTGAAGCTGAATAAAAAATACATTGTTTTTTAGCTTCATATTGTGTCTAGCATATAATAGGATAGGAAGAGTTAGGAGACCTCCGATTCCTATTTTCCAAAAAAAATTTCTAGACAATGCGTGTTCATTTCGCAAAAATGAGGATGGGAAAGGAAAATGAAAACAATTTAAATATGGTTCCTCCCTCTCCTTCAGTTCTCTCATATGAAAACAAACCCATAACCATAGCTTTTGTAATAATTAATTAATTTCCCATTAATTATGTCGTCTTATATGCCATATTTTAATATTATTTTTAATACTTTAAATGTAGCAGCAACCTGAAATAAATGTATTTAGGTAATTCCAATCCCAAAGCAAGCTACTAAAATATATATTTAAATAAACGGTGATTTCACACATTGATGATCAGCGACATATCGATAGCGACAAATTGATGATCGTTAGCCAACAAGTGACACGGGAAATCGAGCCATGATCTTTTTATTTTCTAAAAGTCTTTTGGTCTCAATACCTAGACGTACTTAAAAGAGGGCATGGTAAATATAAAAATAGACAGAGTGAAAAACGGAGTGTAAGTAATAAAAATATCACAGTGTGTCCATTTACGCAGCATCCTCGGCACATGGAGCTTCTAGCTTGGAGAAATAAATTATTTTGTAGCGTGAAATTAGAATGTTGATTGCAATGGCGATATTTAATGTAAGTTTCCACTCGGAAACGGTCGAATCGGACTTACGGAAAGATTTATAGATTATACAATTTCATTTACTACGTTATATAATGATTTCAACATGGCCACGATGTTACTACTTTTGCTGACAATCTATTAAGTACATTTGATATTATTAAAGTCAATCTTACAATTATTTTTAAATAACTAATTTAACAATGATTCGGGCAAGTAGTGACGCAGGGGAACAAGTGTGTGACTGTAACCGCGAATGGGTTCGATCCCCGTGCATTGATTTGCTGAATCTATATAATCTAATATTCTGGTCTAATAGTCTGGTGTCTAGGCATAGCGCGGTGTTAAGTTTCGCCATACATCACTTACCTTGTCCAGAATTAGACAGAAAATAGGGAACGGAATGTCTTAACACAAGGTTCTCTCTACCTACTGCTGTGTGCGGGACACAGCATGAAGCTGATATTTTTACTAATTTAACGTAAAAATAATATTGTGGTGTTGAGGAGGGACACAGTAGGAAAATTAAAATAAATTTAGAACAAACACGTTGTATTTGATAAGTAGAATACCACACACGGCGTACCAAATTGTGTTGATGAATCAACGGAGATGCTTTTGAACGACCGTGAATAACACGAACTTTTTATATCTGCACATTTTACATTATGACTGGGATGTTGTTTGATGTTAAAGTTAACTTTCAATGTGTAGGAAATAGATATTTAT
>DWAP01004514.1:0-10897 GCA_018230625.1 Heliconius eleuchia
TTCAAATGACGATAACTTTTTTTTAATGAACCGATTTTGATGAAACAAACTTTAATTGTTGAGTTATAACAAAGAGATTGGTGAATTTTTTAAGTATATCGGTTCATACTTAAAAAAAAATGTGACCATACATATCGACGGACAGACGACCAAGAAATTAAAAAAAATATATTTTTGCTTTCTATTATTTGTTTTAAGTGTACAAAATATTTTTACTATCTTATGATATATAGAGATTATAGATATTTACTGTTTATATAATATAATAAAAACACAGCAAAAAATTGTGACAGCGTACAAAAATTTCACTGCGCAAAACCATAATTATGTCAAATTGAACTAATTATTATTATAGAAACTAGAAAGTAACCGGCGGCGTCCGTCTGTTCAAGAAACGGCAATTTATATTTTAAAAAAGTATACTCTCCTGCTTAATAAAATAGCGTCAAGCAAAAAACACTGCCGCGTTTAATGCATCAATTTGAAAGTGTTCAAGTTATATTTGATTGTGGGGTTTGATTAAGAACGAGAAGCGAAATTAAACTTTTGAGTAGTATGGACTAAGTAAACGTTACTGTGGATATCGAATCCTATATTTAAAAAAAACTGCTTTATTTCGTATAGCAGGATAAACAGAAATTCAGTGTTAAGAAACACAATTCCGCAGTATCGTCGAGAGGTTGCGTGTTGAGTGGTACTCAACGCTGCGTTTTGTCTAGAGACATGAACATATTTTAGTTATTATCAATAACTCTTCAAAGTGGAAATCAAAGACCATATTTTAACATTTTTTTAATTTTGAAAGTATTATTTCTACGCTAAGAAATGATAGCTGCGTCTAACCGATCGCTAGGTAATAATCGCTGCTGATGGCTAGCGAATGGCTATTGCTAAAATAATTGTACATTTGCTATCATTTTTACTATTAATTTCTTAGACTTACCCTTGCATAGCAAAATATTCATATTTGTTTGCATTGTAGTGATATTATTAGGTTATTGTAAATTTTACCTTATTATTGTATACGCCTATTCGATATATAAATTTGTTTACTTAATGTTTTTTGTAATTTTCTCTGTAAGTGATTTATATGTAAATCTTTTGAGAAAATAAATATCTTTAACCGTAAATTAGGTACATTTAGCAATAGCCATCCGCTTCGATAGTATCCAACAGGCAAGTGAATTCGAATTTCGAGGCGTTACATTTTATCTGTATTATAAGTATTTTCAATGGTTAGCCCTAGTGGCCCTAGTCACTCCATTCTTGTTACTGTATACCATTGAATGTGAATTTATTATATGTCTAAAGTTTATGTTTGTCATAATACAAGTAAGCCAAGGTCTTTATTTAAAAAAACTAATTGGACCGTATTTATATTAATTTAATTGCTATAAAATGAATAAATAATTTATTATTATTTAAAGATATAAATATTATTACACAAAATTTAATACCGGATTCATTGTGTAACTTTTCATTTTAAAGAGAATATCAAAATAAACATAACCTACATAACATACCTAATATGTTTTAGTTATGTTAATATTTAGTAAAGATTAAAAATTAAATCAGCTTCACGCTGTATCGGGGAACCCAATGTTAAGACAGTCCGTTCCCCATTTTCTGCCGAAGTCTGAAGGCATTGCGTTTTGAGTGGCGGAACTCAACGCTACACGTTGCCCCTACACTAGCGAAGCGAAGGAATGAAAATGTAAATTTAAATAAATATTTCATATCTTCGAATGGAGATCGAACCCACAACCAACCGCGTTTTCTTGTGCGCCAGCGCCACGACTCACGGCTCAGGTATACTTTTTAATATCATAAAAGACCGTGACGCAACGCCTCCATTCCAGAATTACACGGAAAGTGAGGAACAGAAGTGCCTTATGGGAACAGAGTGTCTTAACACTAGGTTTCCAAGTTCCCTGTACTCTGCTACAACGTTAAGTTAAAAAATGTTTAGAATAAGAATAATGTACATTATTTTGAACCTTTCGCCAGGTGGCGTGTTCCCCCCACTGTTGTTTACTTACTCGTCATTGGGTATAACATCGCACCATACTCGAGTATTTTGAAATAGCTTCACATATATATATATATGCCTTTTATTAAAAATTTCAGAATTAGTCGAAATATAACTTTGTAACAATAATTATTTACAATCGTGGGTGAATTTAATTTATGGTAACAAAAATTGAGTATTTTTTTAAAAGTAACAATAATAGATGGGCATCACGGTGCGGTGGTTTGGTAGGTTGTCTTTGTGTTTTTTTAACGCCTACCGCCTGGACATGCTTTGTTTTTACTTTGGGACGGAGTGTCTTAACACTAGAATCTCTTTACCTATCTTGCGGGATAAGGTGGGAAGGTGAATGAATTTCTATCAACTTTATATTGTAAATATTGAAGTGATGTTATAAATAGTACTATGTAAACTGATTGCTACCAATGGATGATAGAGTAGTGATTTGTCTCTTATTTCTCTGTGTCACACTAGAATAATTCATAAAATTTAGAACTGCATTTTTTTCTTCCAAAAAGCAGAATTATTACATAAATTCACTACAAATGCATGTTGGTACTTGGCATTATGTTGTTCAGCATTGCAACCGGAAGCTTGATACTTATCGGAAACGTGTGCCATTGGAGTGCCATTCGAAATATCCAAGGGCACTACCATACACGCTTTTTTTTAAATATCATCAAGAAGTGAATAAGGTCTTCGTTTCGTTCATTTCGCACTAATTGAAATTATATATAGTTTCGCTTCCTTAGAGAGTACGTTTATAAATATACATTGGCTAGGTCGATTTCTATTTATGTATATATATAGTTTTTTAATCAGAGTTACCCGTTTCATCGAGTTAAGATTTTATTCAAAATTTTACAACAAAAAAACGGTTTGAGTAATGTATATATGTATTAAACTTATATTATATAAAATCCGCTATAATAAAAATTATAAGTATCACATTTCATTAAGGATTTTTAAAACAACGCAAAATTGTTAAATCTGAAACAGCACCTCACGCCTTTCTATTGGAATATAGAATTAAAACATTCGAGATACAGCCCGCAACCTTACTTTGATGGACTTTAAGCATAAAATATCAAGAAATCTTCACTCATTGTTTATAAATTTTGGGCTTTCTACGACCAATAGTTTCGGCTGCGCGTTATCTGACAGTCACTCAGTAATAGAAGAGATTTAAATTATATATACAGACAAAAACACTATCAATGTTACATGTTATTGAAGATAAACGTCAGTTGTATAAGCGAACTAGGTTATATCGTTATCAGGTACTACAAATACATCTCGTCTCATTCTTATCAGTAAATCTGTGTGGCAATAAACAAGTACTTATATGGTGGCAATAAAATTGACATAAAAAGCAACAAATCGTTTTTCACAACTTGTCTCTTGTTATATTTATTGACAACAAAATTATATCTTTACAAAATAATTAAGAAGGCGCCTCGCGGTCTATAATCAATTGTTACATATTTTTTTCTGTAAATCTTACGTAAATGTCAATATAAAAAAAAACCGAGCGACGCCGCTTGTGGGTCGCTAGTACTTTTATTTTACATTTATTTGGTACATTCACGAGTTTTGCGAATTTAAATAATTTTTCTTAAATTTTCCATTAAAACTTTTAAAATTATTTTTGTCCTAGATTGAAGGTATCCATAGTATGACGTGAGCATTATTTATGGGGAAATCAAATAAGTATTAAATAAAGAAAAATGTATGAGCAACTCTCATAATTTACATAGCGACGTAAAGTCAATCAAATTATGTATGAAGAAGCACTATCGAAAGCGCTATAATAAAAAATATATATTGTTGTGTTTCATAGTCCTTTTTACATCACTGCAGCAAGCGAAGCAAGGGCGAACGGCGAACGAAGCCTTAGTATTCATATAATACATATATAGTAAAAAATGAAAAAAGAACTAGTCACAACACAATATCATAAAAATGCATGAAATAAATTTGTCAATTTATTCATTATTTTAAACTTCAAATATTAACGTGTTGGTTTATGTATTAATGTGAAAATACTGCAAGGGTGAATTCCGAGGGGTTGTAAAGAAAGTGAAAGTACACGTGCACCAAAACAAAATACTAAGTTTTGATTAACCTACATACTTATACATAACTATAACGATATTTAAACTTTAATTTCTGCCAAATGTATGAAGATGGCAAGATACAGATGGCTAGGGGCTAAAATTGTTAAGCTAACTTATTAAATACTAGCGACCTTTTCTCGGAGTCACCCGATCGAGCTATATATATGTATATTAGTGTGTCATCTTAATTGTTTAAGGTATCTTTTATGTATTATTTTATAAAAAATCGTATGCTGCATTAATTCATCCTTCCTTATATAAACTACTCTTAATGTGCCAAATTTCATACTCCTTAGTCGGCACAATTTTGGTAAAAATGGCTATAAAGGTTCTGCTTTATATATTAATTAATACATATATAGATTTATAATCAATGATGGGTTCATCTACAATCGCTTGTACAGTCACATACTCTTCCCCTACGCCACTATGGCGACATCGAATATATGTACATAAGATGGCGTTAATAAACATCTTGGATAGGTTAAGGTGGAGCATTGTTTCATGTGTTTGTACAAAACAACGTCTCGGTGTCATACAAACAAAGCATATGCCATGTGAATTCAAAGAAGTCGAGTAAGGAAACAATCAATTTGTCTTTTTTTTTCAGATTCCCGCTTTATTTCGCACATAGCAGGTTAGGCAGAGGTAACATGGGAACCTAGTTTTACAACACTCTGCTTCTATTAAGAAACTTCCGTTCCTCACTTGAACTACACTGAATTCTGAAGCCATTGCGTATTGAGTGGCGGTCCTCGAGTTGAAATCGACGTTACACTCTTGTCTCTCTCGCCACCACTGGCCTCAATATGGGACACAGAAAAATTGTACAAAAGAGAAATAATTTTTCATCTTTTTTAAGATTTTCACTTACTCCTAAGGTGTATATGAGTTTTAAACCTGATGACGTATTAACTTAATCGAATAGATACTCGCGCGCGCTATTTATCTATTATTTTCTTAAATTTTACTAGTTTTTAAACTTTTTAGTAAACTGTAAAATATAAAGATATTATTGATCTTGTCAATAATGATAAATTCGTGAACTTAATTTTAATACAATTTTAAACTTCGATGCATGTTTCATATGTATATGCTAAATAAAAGAAGTTATTTAGTTTTAAAGGGAACACCATCAGCGCAATGTCTTATCAAATTTATCTAGTAGCACAATTGGAGAGTCTCACCAAAATTTCCGTTAATTGACACAGGTGCTTATTACAATAGAATTAAAAGATAGTCATAATAATAATTTCACATTTAGTATAAAACATTAAATAAACTAAAATAAATCCAATTAATATACTAATTGGATTAATTTTAAAATCTATATTATATATGAAAATTGATCGATTGACTTTAAAATTAAAATCAAAAATAATCTTTATTCAATTAGGTCTTTACATGCAATTGTAAATCAAGACATAACATAGAAATGGCAGTAGTGTCAGTCTTACAGGAAGCTACCAACGGCTCGTAAGGCAGTTCTGTTGAGAAGAGCCGGCAAGAAACTCAACAGTTGATCTTTTTAAAGTATAATTTACAATAACCTATCAATACTTCAATACTTTTTCGAGTTACCATCATCAGTATTTAAATCCACGCACTATTTATTTCTATACCTTCATCTAATCTATATATTTATTATATTTATATTCGATATTATTTTTTTCATTTTAGATTCCATTTAATTACATATCTACATAAATTGCGCAATTAAAACACTGAATCAAATTGTTAATAGATATAAATTTGTGATGTTGATGCCGTCGTGGCGCAGAGGCACAAAGTGTCACTGTAAAATCGACTGGTTGTTTGATCCACACTCGAGGAAGTGCGGCGTTGAGATCCGCCACTCAGAAAGTGGGGAACGGAATGTCTACCCTGTTGTGCTAATCTACCCTGCTGTGTGCGGGATACAGCGTGAAGCTAGTTTAATTTTTTTTATAAATGTTTCATTATAATCGGCGACTATCGCACAATACGCCTCAGCCAGCCGTTTATTTACACAATATTGTTAATTTACGAAACATGCATTAGATTGTTGGTATTGGACACTGGTTTAATGAGAAAATCAAAGTTTGTTAGTCCACCAGTTCATGTATTAGTTATTTATTCTGTTGTTAGTACAATATGCCACACACTACAAATGTTTATCATGTTGATCAAAGAATAATATTTAGTGGAAAAAAATATTTTTAAATTTTTTTTTATTATTTTTTGTATTATTTGCTCTGATTATTATACAAAAATATGTATGATACAGATTCACGCATTTTCCCGCATAGAATTTAGAGTTCACCATTTTCCGCCTTGTTTTCGACACTTTCCGTGTTGAATGGCAAGAATCAATGACGCACTTTGGTTTGATACTACAGCGAAATATACGTTTCTACAGTAAGAATCAAACGCACAACCGTCACGATTGCAGTGAGGCGCCGCGCCGTAGCGACACGACGATCTTATAGAAACATGTAGTTGTGAATATATCCTGTTATTATATGAGGAAAATTTTAACATATTAAAGTACTCAACTGAATCATCACTTTGGAGGTAAAGAGAGTCAAGCCACAACATTGGTTAATTTTTAAAGCTTAATTATTTTCATTTCTCCGCTTTTGTAACAGGACAAAGCGTGGCGTTGAGTCGCACCACTCAACATTTCTTTTGAAAGTTTCGTTACCCACTCAATTTTTTATGTTGACGGAAATGGAAAGAAATAGGACATCTTATTATTACGTCCTAGTCTGCTTGACTGAAAAATGAAAAAAATCGTGTAAAATATTTAAATCTGTGCTAGAGTGATGGTTGTTACCATACATATGAGTACACTACAATACAGTACAGTACACCCGGAAAGAAAATAAGCAAAAAGTAAGAAAAAAAACGAAAATCAAACCTGCACGTATCTACAGCTAACTTTAGGGCGGCAGCGTCTCGTCGACTGTATTGTACATAAGTTATCATCATATATATTTTGTTTGGACTGTGATCAGATAATAACAAGGCACGTGGATTTTATTAAAATGTAGGATTATTATTCCCAGTCTAGATTGATAACTTTGGGTTTAGTGTTCTGCTAATCAACAGGCAATTTAAAAAACAGGCCTTTATGAAAATAAATCTTAATTTTTATTTAGGCATTGTCCTAAGGATTTATCAAGAACCTAGTGCAATTTTCGAGACATGTGTTGGTATGTGGAACTCAACTCCACTCTGTAATTTTATAAGAGAGGAATTGAAAATAATTCATTCCTCTGAGTGATTAAAATCACCAATTAATATATAAAATCTTTACAGTAAACAAAGCAACCTTGTTTCAAATATATTGTATTAGTAGTATTTATATATTGTATTCTCCTTTAACATCATCTGTATATATGTATAATAAATATATCATACTGTGACTACTACTGTATATTATATAAATAATATATTAGTATATATATATGCTTTATTCTAAGTATAATAAATGGTTGTCCATTGAATTTTTGTTTAACGATATTTGAATGAACCACTCTGTTATTTAAAATAAAATTGTTTTATTCTATTTAATACTGAAAAGAGTGAATTTAAAATAATTTTATTTATTTAGTAAGTTTAAATTAATTTTGTATACCTGCAGTACATAAATGCCGAGCCATGCCAAAGGACACCAACTAATATGTAAGGGTCAAATCTTTTAGAGCCAATCAAATGATGTCTTTATTCTACATATATCTATTTTATATTTAATATTTTTACCTATCTATATCCAACTTTACAAACCTATTACAAAAAAAACAATATTACAACACTCCGCTCCCTGCATATTCTGTATACATCCACTTCCTCAATTTTCGAGATGTTGCATAGTAAGTAGTGAAATGTGACAAAACTAATACTTTCGTCTTCTTACCAGAGCAAGGCAATAAAAATAATTCATTCCACCGAGTGGGAATTGAACCCACAATAGTTACATTCACAGTCAGACGGCCTCACTTCTTAAGTTATGGACAAATCTCTTATCTCCCTTAGATATCAGTTCATTCAGTTAATGATGAATGATAAAAATATTTACAAAGTATAAAGTCAGATAAAGATAACAACATCTTTAAAGTATATTTCATTATTATGTATTTCATAAAGATTAAATTCAAATATCATATCACACAGGGTGTTGATAATACAGATTGCAAATATATTTTTATGTTCTATTTAAATTTTAATGTACAGGGCAACTAATTTATTTACTAATTGTCTATTTCTCAATTATAATAAAATAATAGTTACCTGGTGGACTGTCAGTTAAAATGGTGATGCCAGAGGGGTCAACATGAGGAGGAAACGCCTCATACAGGTCAGGTTCCTCTTCAAGTACTGCCGACAACATGACTGATGGCATCCCGGCTCAGAGCCACGCACTATGACTAGACACTACACTAACACTGCACTATCACTCAGTCAGCCTGTCTCGACCGCGACTCACACCCTGGTGCACTCCACAGCCATCACTAGCTCATGTAACGCCGTCCCCGACACCTAAGTCAAATCTTGCTGCACCATTTTCAAATCTGCAAGGAATGAATCTCAAATACTCAATAGATCTATGTCAAGATAGTTTACTATTTTATAGCAATGTTATCTAACGATAAGGTACGTTATATGTTAGTAACTACGAATAGCGTCTCCGGTGAAGTAACAATCTAATTGGATATAATTAAAACATTGTAGGAATCAGCTGATTGTTTCTGCTGCCAGAAGGGGCTCGATATTTTACAGCTATTTTAAGACTGTATGGCAGCTGATCGGATCTTCAATGTCAGTTCGCGAGTAACGCCCGATTTTACAACGCGGAACGCAAAGGCTAACTAATGTGGACAGAGACTCACCGAAATTCTGACGATAAATGATGCGTAGCAGGATTTTCGACTCCGTATTTACCGCTTTGGAGTCCCCGCGGCGACTAACCCGAGTACCCAGTTCCCGGCGGAACGTAATCACGGATGGGATAATAGTGTTGAGTGGGAGCCGACGCTTTTGCTTTGTCACTTAAACGAACCACACAGTACATCACACAGTTATATCAGTAACTGACCATACGCACGGGTACATTGTAAGATTTATTCACTGATATGTGAAATTATTTGTAACCAGTGCTCTAATCTAATTATCGATGTATCCGGTGAAAGTCGTACGTGAATTTTAACTAACAAAATAACTTTTGTAAAGTGACTGAATAGTATTTAGACTAAAATAAGATTTTCCTTATTAATGAAAATCTTGACAATCGATGGAAGTGCACGTCTGCTTTAAACGCGATTTGCATGAAATCGAATTACAGTAGAACACTGGAATCATTGCCCGCCTTCTTCCAATAAAAAGCATAGACTAAACGAAACGATTTAAGCGTAAAGCTCATAAGGCCGAGTCCACATACACACTGAAAATATGGGGATCTACTTCAATATTTAATAAGTTATTGAAATGACGGTTGCAGCTGTAATATTTATGTTTATATAAATTACGTTTACTCTAATGAGAACAAAAATTGGCTTAAGTAATAAAATAAATATATTTCATGACATTTCTGGTTATTTAATTGTTACAAAATAAATATTATTTTTTATTTAAAAAGCTATGTATAAATAAATATGGCCATTGATTTATTTTATAGAGTGAATACAAAATTGTGTGTTAGTATTTGATAGTAACATATTAAAGATAGCAAAAGATATATGTATTTAACTATTATTCATTCTTATTCCCAAATGTTGTTATTTTAAAAATACCGCGTGATAAAAAAGGAAATTTAAAGTTAATAATATTTTATAGTACGTGTATCTATTACGTGCATATGGCCATAGACAACAGAAGATCGAAAACACATGACAATATTAAACTTAATAGCATACATAATATTTATAATTTACTAAAATTTTATCAGTTTAAATAAATTTGTATTTTACTTTTTTATTATTATATATTATATATTTAACTAAAATATAATGGTAGCCCTAACACGTAATTTAAAAACGTCAGTTGTCAAATTATTATTTAGCAGCTGTGTTGAATTTTGCTTAGCCATACTTTGACAGAAGTCTTATAAGAATAAAAGGGTCCTCATCATTGTTTTCAATTTTTAAATATATATAAAATATCCTTTTGTAGGTACAGTGCTGCTGTTAGTATAAGTAAATGTAGCCACAAACATGACTTCGTCGAAATCAGACTACTTAAAAGGTAATAAAATAATCATAAACTTACAAAATGTATTATTTTACTCTTAAATATGTTTGCCTAATGTCAACTATATTTATTATTGTTTTCCAGACACCGTAACCGTTTTAATAAACGCAATTGGCGATAACGATAATGCTGTTAACAATGTTGTAATTAAATCTCTGACCAAAATAGCGAATGTGCATCCGAATGAAGTGATAGAGATATTTTGCGATTTTTATAAAAACATAGTAAAAAGCAATATAATTCAGCTGGGTAATATTGTAAAGTAAGTTATTATTTGGCAGATTTGTGTCTTATTGCGTGTTAAATATTACTCAACATATAGTAATACTTTATTATGTGAATATAATATGCTAATTATTGTACTCATTAGCATTTTATTATTATCTTATTATATTCTTGTAAGAACATGTTGTGGTTTGGTTTTCTGTTTCAAGGCAGAAATCATTATGTGACATTTATAAAAATATATATCAGTGACAGTAAAATACTATGGTTATTGGTTTTATTCCTTTTTCTCACTCTA
>DWAP01004515.1:0-10896 GCA_018230625.1 Heliconius eleuchia
CGACACCACCAGTACCAGGATGATCCTATTCTAGGCCGGGATCACACGGCAAAAAGTAATTTAAAAAAATTGAAAAACATATCCACAACGTTTCAACGACCTTATTGACTATATACATTAAAGCACTAAAAAAAATTGCAAAGACAAATAAAAGTCCATTTAAATAGTAAGTGGTCAATTTTGCTAATGGAAACTGGCGATAACCAATTGCCTAATACGTCTTAGCTTTTACCGATCTAAGACGTATTTCCAAGAAGGTTAACCCTCTGCAACAGACGTGGTAATCCTATAGACACTACGAAATACAATATCTGGTTTATTACAACTTTATTCTATTTTCAAATTGAAGCACTACCAGATGGTAGTGCTTCAATTTGTAAAATAGAATTGTAAAGTAAAATTGTTATATTTTCATACTGTCTCTATTTTACAATTGCAGACTATTAATACAAGGTGAAGTGAACAAGGTGGACAAGAAATGAAGAAATACTCGTATGTTGTTGCAGCCATAAAATTCGTCTCTTTCAAAATATGCTGGACATGGCAGGCTAAATAGCTTTGTATTATATCAAAGTTGTCCTGACAACAAAAAAATTATCTTTCTCTCAAATTTATCATTCTAAAGAAAGATAAAGATAGAATAAAAAATCTTTTTTTATTGAATATAGCAAGATTAGTTCTAAATGATATGAAAAACTGAACAAATTGAATATACAATAAAAGATGGTCAAAGAAGGCTTATAGCTGTCGCTAAGGACATTACGGGCAAGGGTATTCCGCCTCCGAAACTTAGGTGAGTGTTTTTAAAGAAATGACAAAGAACTATGTTCTATTTGTCCAAAAAAAAAAAGGAGGCTAAATATTGTTTCTGTAATTGTTTGAAGGCGAGACACCGTTTTACCTTTGACAACTTTCAAAAATAGATGTAATTTTGAGACTGTCTAATTTTGTATTCAACAATTAAGTTTATTTCATATTTCTTAGAC
The DNA here is from genome assembly GCA_018230625.1 of Heliconius eleuchia. Classification (NCBI taxonomy): domain Eukaryota; kingdom Metazoa; phylum Arthropoda; class Insecta; order Lepidoptera; family Nymphalidae; genus Heliconius; species Heliconius eleuchia. Next base: position 987 of record DWAP01004515.1, read on the forward strand.
TGATTTAAGTAATGGTCAATTTTCCAAATATGTAATGTTAAATATAAATAATTGTTTTTTTTTCTATATCATTAATGTTAAAGAAGAGATTCTTACAATAGACTATATACTAGTGATCTAATAAATATAAATAAAATAGTTGCATAAGCTAATTCTATAAAATACTTGGCGTAAAAAAAGGTGTCTCGTGAAACTACTGCGTAGGTATAATTGTAAATTTTAAGCCACTTCAGTCAGAGGGTTAAATATATTTATTTATTCAGGCATACATTTTTAATTAGCTTCACGTTGTATTCCGCACATAGCATAGGATCACAAGGAGCTTTGGAACCTAGTGTTAAGAAAATTGGTAGAATTCTGGAGTCATTGCGAGTTGAGTGGTGGAACTTAGCACCGATTATTATTATCTATTGTGATTATTATAAAATTGAAACACTATAAAAATCAATTATTTCTCTTAAATCAAACTTGCTTCGTTGTCTTTTGTATAACCGGTGTGATTGAATATAATTGGTCAAGCACTCTCTCTTCCAAAAACCGAATATAAGGAAACCAATAAATAAAAAGAATCAATTGGAATCCATGGAAGTAACCCGATGTTGTGCTAATAAAAAAAACATTATTTATAACGTCATAAAATCGCTTCATCTTAAGGGTCACATCGAAATCTGTGCCACCGTCGGTCTACCTATGGTTTACGATTGTGACATAAAATGGCCCGCAGTAAAATAGAACGCCACTGTATTTACTACGTAATGGTTTTCTTTGGCTGGCGACATGAAAGAAAGTGCGAAAATTTTATGCTCTCAACCGTTTTTCGTTGTAATTTTCCATGAAAAAGTGGTTTGTGGAGTGTGTATGTGTCGTAATTTTTATTGAGACTAAGAATGGAAATAGTGATAAATGTTAAAAGCTTTTAATATGTTATGGGGTTGACGTGTGGGGTATAGGTTTAAGAAAATCGGTCAAGTGCGAGTTTTGACTCGTCCACTCGGGAAGTATAACTTATAAAAAATGACAAACATAAGTTTGCTGTTAACCATAATTATAAAAGGATCGTCAGAGGGAACCTTTTCTGTTCAATTTTTCCAGACAATGTGTGTTAAGTGGCGAAACACAATGCCACAAACGGATTGGATCACAACCGTTAAGTTAAAAGTCAAATGCTGTGTCTCTGCGCCACGATGGGTTCCTTTTATAATTATGTTTTTGCATTTCGTCTTACCTTAGTGAGGTTATCAATCAACCACAATGACTCAAATTGGGGAGGAAAAAAGAAAACGGAGTGTATAGACATTAGGTTAAAGTTAAAATATACATAAAATAAATATTACCTAAGCTTATAGTCATCATATTCACGGAGTACACACAACCTTTGATTGAACGTAATTTGATTACATTCCTGTCTTTCAGCTTTCATGAATATGTTTTTCATTATATTATGATACTGCTTTACAAAGGCATTATATATGTATCACCTTTTATATAATATATTTACGTATATTTGTGTATGTTTATATATTACTAGAGTTTAATCCTGGTTTAGCCCGCATTGTCGAATGGAAATACTTAGACTTGTGTCATATCCTAAAAACACATAATCCTGTCGCCTAGATGAGGGTAGCGTAGAGCTTCCTACATTACACTAAATCATGACACAGAAATTAGTGATTTACAAATTCAGCAAATGGAAGTGCACCAAGTGCTACGGTGTCTTGACGTGGTCAAGGTTAGTGGTCCTGATGGTATTTGGGCCATTGTATAGAGGAACTGCATATTGAAGAATTTAACTCCTGTATTAACAAGCCCTTCAGGAGAACTTTCTTTTGTGTTGGATAAAGGACTCTGGAAATTTGCCAACGTGCAACTAGTGCCCAAAAAGTTCAAGTCGCACCAACCCTATTATCTCCAGGCCAATTTTAGTAATGTCTATATTATGGTTTGAGTACTAAATTCTTGGCACATAAATAAATTACCTCTTCGTAAAGTGTTCATATGGCTTTTGGTGAAACTGGTCTTTTGGGGGTCACCATGGAGTGAGAATTTGAAAAGAACAGTGAAGGTTATATAGGCATAAGATTGCCTCGTTATACTCTTCCTGCCCTATTATACTACAGAATATCTAGAATATCTATGCCATCCGCACATTGTGGAAATTAAACCAAACAAACTCTTGTATAAACTGTAAATTGCATATGCTATGTTTAAGGAACCTTTCTTTAAAAAAAAGATCACAGATTTATTTATATACATTTAAAAAATAAATGTCAAACATTCAAATCCTCTGAATTTAACATAGTAGGCATAAAATATCAAAGTTATAAATACCCATCTTCTTTCAAAGAAGTATTGAGTGTCTATGTCCAACGACGCTCTTTGTCCAAGTGTAACGTATTTTAGGAACTAAAACAGCAGCGGTAGCAGGTATGTTGGAGGCCAGTAGTGGACAGATTGTAGGTTCGATTGTCACTCAAAGAAATTAAATATTTAATATTATCATTCCTTCGTTCTGGTAACTAGGCAAAGCGCGGCATTGATTTATGATTATATCAGGGTACGTAAAAACATCAGTGTTACAATAACCCGAAATGCTTTAACTGCTCGGTGAGTGGTGGTGCTCAACGCTGCACTTGGAAAATGTGAAACGGACATAAGACACTCTTAACACTGGGTTCCCTCCGTTTAATCTCTCCAATATACCTTCGTCATAGTCACAAAAAGTAAACAGAAAACGGAGAAATCATTAAAAAAATATCCAAAAAATTTTGGACATCAGTTTCGTTCCATATTTGGTATGAGTTAAAATTCGCAAATACATTTTGTAATTCACACGATTTACTCAGTTCAATTGACGCGGATCTACATCGGACGGGATTCAGCAAACATTCAAATGGAAAACTATTCCAATACTGAAGTTAAATAGAGATATTAATAAATAATATCTGCTGTAATAGGATTTGTATTATCGATTATTTGTGTTATAGTAATATCATGCTAATGTTTATATAATTGATTTTGGATGTATTAATGATATATTTTTTTATTTTAGCTTCATGCTGTACATTTAGCAGGGTAGGCCCCGGGAATTCTAGTGTTAAGGCACTCCATTTCCTATTTTCTGCCGAATTCTGAAGGCATTGAGTGGCTGAATGGCAGTACACAACGCCGCGCTTAGTCTAACCAAGACAAAAATAGCAAGGACATAAATATAACTAATTCTCCCAATGGAGTTTGCATTCCGTCACGAGGGCCTAATGTATATATTTTTGTATATGCCATATCTTTTTTTCTTTTCTATAAATACATTTTAAGTATGTTGCGTATCAAATCAGAATAACCTAATGTCATCCTTAGTCTAACAAGAATAATGGAACTAAAATATTTGATTAGTAATAATAAGCCCCTAAAAATTATGTGCAGTGGTTGGATTGTTTTATCTCGATTTACTTATGTACTTAAAGACTAGCAAAGTTTGGGAAATCTGCACTGGCTTCTAATAAAATGTTTTTACTATGATTGTATAGATTTTTACAATCCTTAAAATCCTTAAACATAACGATAAAACTTATTTTCTTTGTATCTATTGAAGGCATCTTTAAGCTTATTATTTTATTTTTTTTCCTCACGCTCCCGTTGACCTATGACCATAAAATTGGCCCATCGAGGATTCTGGTCACGACCAATTCGCACTTCACCTGTTCTTTTATTGAAAATAAAGTGCTAGTATGAACATGTGTTGTTTGTTTAGCAGCATACATCGTTTACTGTTGAAAATTCTAGTAGACCAGATGAAAATAATTTCGAAATGAGTTGATAAAACTTAAATTGTAGCCTTTGCTGTGAAATTTAAATTCTTTAATAAAAATAAACTGATATTAAAACATGAACATTCTTTACTTTCATTCCATTCCTCTTTCATACTATTTGAGATATATCTATCCATCTACATAAAAAATCTTCGATTTGACTGATGGACAAAGCAGCGCAGAAACATGATGCATGAGTTGTGGGGGTCTTAGAAATTTCAATGGGAATTGGTAAAAAGGTGATTTTACGTTTTGTAGTCCAGGCAACAATGCGGACTACAGCTAGTTTAATTAGAAATAGCAAAATGTATATAAGGATACAGCAACAAAAATTAAACTATATAGGTATATTGCTGTATAAATGCCGAGTTTTTTGAATTTGATTTCCACTTCTGAAAATTAGGTCTCTTCCATTACCTCGCTCTGGTAACGAAATAAATCGCTGCATTAAGTTTCCCCACTCAACTAGCATTGTTTCTAAAATTTGGCGGAAAATAGAGAAAGAATAAGTTCTTTGATTTTCACGATTATTACACATTTTAAATGAAACTATTTTAACCGGATTAATCGCGTATATTTTGTATTATACATTATCACTGGTCAGACTCGACACAGTCTACCCGTGACCACGGACTACTGCAAAGTGTTCGAAACGTCGGGTTTCTAAAAATGTATAAAAAAAATACAAAATATACGCAATGGATCCTGTTAAAATAGTTTCATTTAAAATGCAGAAAGAAGTTTCCTAACACTAGATTCCCTCTGGTTACCCTGATATATGTGGAATACGGCGTGAAGCTAAAAATATGTACGTCATTTGTAGTCTATACATATATGTACATATGATGTTTAGGAATTGTTTCGTTGAAAGCAATTTTTGCGGTGGCGCTGTAACTTTTTGTTCGTACGGCTCGCATATACAAACTTCTGTTTTATGTCGCCATATTTTACGTAAAGTCTTTTTAGTGATATATCTTTCCATATTGTTATATTTGTAGAAATTATTTATATAACAAGACACTTCACGCATCCTTCATTAATAGTGGAGAAAGCATAAATAATATAATAGATACTAAAATACTCCTTTCCTTAATTCCAATTTATTATTCGACCTATTACTCGTTCAACCAAATCCAGATTTTAATTCTTTATTTTTTTCTTTATTCTTTAGCTTCACGTCGTGTGCCACATGCAACAGAGTAACTGGTAACCTATTGTTAAGACACTCTGTTCCGTCTCGTTTACCACTTTCTGCCGAAGTCTGGAGGCATTGCATATTGAGGAGTTCTACGCTGTGTTTTGTCTCTTTATTAGAGTGAATAAATGAAAATTTTAATTATTTAATAAGCTCGAGTCGAAATCGAGCCCACAACATTGAAATGAATATTAGAATATCTTATCCATCTTCGGAAACAAGGAGAAGAAACTGAGAAAATCTAGGACATATCTATCAGTTCTGCACTTTGCCTTTGTATTTTAAAAATTTATTATAGTGCAAACGATTTTTTTGACAAAAATAATTGAGAAAGGGTTTTTTTTTTATGTGTTCGTATATAAAAAAAAACGTTTCCTGAAATTGAAAATCGAAAGCAATTTAAATATTCATTAATATTTTACCAATTCGACATTCTCATCAAGTGTCCCGTTGAAGAAGTAGACATCGGTATAGTTAGTGATGTTTGTGATCAAATAAGCCTGGCACTCCGGATATGAGCTGGACACGCACGACCGCTGCTTTAACTTCTGTAGTTTCCTGTTAAAGAGAAATTTCGTTAAGAGTTGATATAAATTGTGTTTCATTAAATAGGTTTAAATTATTATCTTATATTTATGTAAAATTTATTGAATTATTATGTATATTCATCATCATCATCGGTCAGTCTGGCGGAAAGTGGAGAACTGCGGTGTACAGGTATAAGCGTAACTTTTTTAATTACATACGTACTTACTTCACGCTGTATCCCACATTTACCAGGGTCGTCAGAAGAAACTTAGTGTTAAGTCAATCCGTTCCGCAATATACGCCGAGTTCGAGGTGCGTTTACCTTGTTATCAGAGAGAAGAAATTAAAATATTAATAAATGATTATTCATTCTCCTGAGTGGCATACGAACCCACAACCATAGCGATTACAGTCACACGTTTGTACCACTACGACGCGACGGCATCAAACGGTAGTAAAAAAAAAGTAATGATTTTATTTCTTTAGATTTATTGCTGGATTCACCTGAACTGTCAGTCAGCTTACTTCAGAATAAAGTTTATAATTACATAAAATTATATTAATCACAGTTAAGGAGAGTTACAACAACCTACGAGTATATAAATCTAGGACTAAATCACTGTACTTTCTTATTTTCTAACTTAAATGTGATATAGTGTTTTGTATGTTGGAAGCTAAATTACAAAATATATTTATAAAATAACAAAAAACTTCTAGTAAGCGATACAGATGATAAGAAGAATGATATTTTTTTTTATTTAGAACCAATTTTCCTCATGGCAGTAAAAACTTAACTCGTTCTCAACTCTCGGCCCTACTTCAAGACATCAAACCAGTTGAGTGGCAGAACTCAACTCCGCGTTTTGTCCTAACATAAATTATATTTTTAAATCAACACAACAAAGTTACATGAAAATAAAATAGCAACCGACAGGATGTTGTGTCGAGTACAAAATGTCAAATGCGCACGGTACACTGAATTAATATTTGTATGAACGGGTGTGTATGTATGTGGGTGACATGAAAGGCTGCGTTAACTTCGGTTGTGGTAGGGCCACGCGACAAATCATTTTAGACAGGTCTAATTTGAATGTACGCTCGTAATTCTTTCAATTTTTTTTCAGCTTCACGGTGTCTCGCATATGGTTAAATGGGCAGAGGGAATCTAGTGTTGAGACTCTCCGTTCCCCATACTCGCGATCCGTACATCGCTGATTTCTTGCGGCATTTAGCGAAACTCAACACCGCGCTTTGCTTTCTTTAACGTTACTATCGTTTGGATTATCTAATAGACAGTGATGATTGTCACCTAAGACACCGATGCGATGCTGGCGGCCTTTGCTTAGTGAAATAATATAGAATTTCAAAATTTGTTAAATATAATTTATCTAACTTTAAAATCCATACTAGGCTTCATACATAAAAGCGGCACTTTTGTGATTAGCTCACTCACTCATTAAAATCTCAACCTACTTTCAGAGGGACTGTAAGCGCGACAGGTTGTCAGTTCGATTCCCACTCGAGGAAATGAAACATTTAACATTTTCAATTCTTCGCCCTGGTATCAAGGAAAAGCGGACTCCCTCCGCCTACCCTGTTCTTTGCGGGGAACTGCGTGTAGCTGGAAATGAAAAGAAAAATAAAATTCTGTTTTTGTACGACACTGTAAATAATACATCTCGCAGAGAATGTGGCTGAAAAGTGTGCAAATGATTTGTACAGTGTCAGGGAAAAGGAAATTAGTTCATCAAAAATGAATCAATCTTCGCGCACACTTCTGGCCGTTATGTTGTTTCCAACGTTATTTTATGTTACTTGCTATTATTGAAATTTGAATTTTACTGTCACATTTGGTACTGTAATTGAAATTAAGAAATTTTCATTTATATTTTAGGTTTCTTTCTGGTGTCTGTTGGTGTTCAATACCGGAACTCAACACCGCGATTTTTATTTGTAACCGTGAGCAAAGGAAAGCTACCCTGAATGGCAATCGAGCTCACAACAATAATTCAGACACTTTTTCAATACACCATCACGGTTTTTCTTATTTTATTTACATTATATTACATACTACTGGCTTCGTCCGCTTAAACTACATGATTATTGATTTAATAAGCAGAATTGATTTACAACTAAAATGACTTCTAATATGATTTTTTATTACTTTAATCTGTAATATTCTAATATGATTTTTTGACGATACTATCGAAATTTCTATAAGATTTTTTGATTATTTCGAACTAAAACATACGACCAATGTTGATATTTGATTTATAGAATATTATGTATATTTAAGCTAATTATTTACTATACGTATATATATCATGCTTATAATATTAATAGCAACCATTTAATAAATAGGTGCCTAATTAAAATTCACAATACAAAATGCAGCATATTCTTGTTTTTTTTTTCAAAGTTATTGTTGGATATGTAAGCTAAAAGAGAACGCAGGCATTGTTAAGCATACGAGATAACTGCAACAACAATAACGATAGCACATGTAGCTATAGAGTATAGACTAGTGAGAGATTTTAAAAGAAATTTTTTTTTGCGAACTAATTACTCATGAAAATATGAATTAATTTTGAAGTCAAAATGTTTTATGTTCTTATTCGAATTTTGGAGGGTAGGTGGACGTTTGGAACTTTCTCTTAAATTACCTTTATACGTAATTAATAAAAACCACAGCGGTATAAGTAGATCCACTGTTTTTTTTAGGTATACAATGCATTCCGTGCTTAGTAGGGTGGGATGAGGGATTTTGGGAACCGTATGTTAAGACGCTACGTTCCCCATAAGGCACTCTCGTTCGCCACTTTCCGCCCCATCCACATGGACTTAAAATATGAATTATAATTTGTGATAATAATCCAAGAAACTAATGTCTCTATATAATATTACAAATAGATTTTAATTTGGTAGGCCTTGCATAGGATGATACAGAATCAACTATTCATTTCCTAGACACGTTCTCTTTATGCGTACTTTTCGTCGTAATAAGGAAAATTGGACGTTTCTCTAACAGATTGATGTATTATTCAATCTATAATATACTAATTATATTAAATTGAAAAGTTTTTTTAGTTAAACGCACAAATCTCAGAAACTGCTGTTTTGAATTGAAAACCTCCCTTTTGTTAGATAGACTATTTATCGGGTAAAGGTACATATGTATACATGTATACATGTACACATGTAATATAGCCTAGGTATAGGTACAAGGTATATACCTTGTACCTATACCTAGGCTATATTACATGACGTTAGTCGTTAGTTTCAATGTAAGTTACTGTATCTGCGATATGAGCTACCTCTTGCCTTTGGATTGTATCCTGTTTTATACACAACATAGTTAAGGCTTAGTTAGTAATTTATTTTATTATGATTTAATTTATTTGATCGTTTATTAACACAGAATACGGATGTTTTTTTCTAATATTATATTATATTAATTGTAGATATATCATCACGCTGTATCCTGTGCGTAGCAGGCTAGAGAGATGGAACCCGGGAACCTAGTACTATTCTCCTTAAGACACTTCCGTTATATTTTATTTTGTGGAGTGGGAATCAAAACCACAGCTTTTCGTGTTTTCAGTTTTGTGCTCTTTCACCACGATTCGTCTCTACAGGATTTTTTTATGATGATATGTATAAGTTTGAATATTTTTTTGAATCCCACAACTTAAACATAAAAACCGAATAGGATTATTTATAAGCCGTTGCGCGAGTCCCATTCACATTTATTCGTATAAAACACAGCGTTGCGTTCCACCAATAAGCGCGGCAAGCGGAAAAACTCAGTTTTATAACACAAGTTCTTTGTATTTATTTTTAAAATTTTATAGTGTTATTCCATACTTAAGAAAGAAAGATACTTTTTTTACAAACGGTATAAAATTTGAGCGAAGCTATATTTGAACCGCACCTCTCGAAAAAATACGTCCAAGAAGCAGGGGCGGTTTGGACGGTTTCGAAAAGACGCGTGTTTAAATCCCGCTACGTTGAAATGATTACACTTTTAGTAAAATAAGTATTTCTCTCTATTTTTCTACTAAATGCGAGAAAAAATCTTACAAATAGAACATAATACATAAATATATTTCTTACCACTGGGTTATGAAGTTAGTGCCAATCGTGTATATCGGCGTGGAGCGGTTGACGTCCACGCTGGCTTCCGTCGAGTTCATTGTAACAGCAACTGGTTATTGTATACACTGACGGATCTGTGATACGCCAACCGCATCTAGAAAGAAAAATAAATATGAATCATCATTATAATATGTTTATATAACAAAAATTATCACTTTTAAAAAAAAATCTGCTTCACGCTGTATCCCGCACACAGCAGGCTAGGCAGAGGGAACCTAGTGTTAAG
>DWAP01004516.1:0-10895 GCA_018230625.1 Heliconius eleuchia
ACCACCAGTACCAGGATGATCCTATTCTAGGCCGGGATCACACGGCAAAAAAATTAATTAGATAAAGCTGGCTAGACAAAACCCATCGCAAGACGTTCCATCCTCCGCATTGAGCTTCATTTTAAGACACTGTATGTTGAGTGATGGAAAACAACGCCGCAATTAACCTTATAATGGCAGGGGACCAAAAGTAATTTACTACCCCGAGCCCCTGCTAGGGTAACCCTGAAGGTTCACTCTCTAATGAACCTTTAACCAAAGTCACCCACAGCGTCGCAAAGGCCTCCATATAACATAATACATTTTTTTAGTTTTTTTAAACAGATGGAACCTATAATTAGAATAAATTGGGAACATCAGTTCATGTAATCTGAATAATATACGCTTCAGGATGGTTCAAATTGTAATAGGGACAAAATGTATTAAACCGATAGTATGGCCCTGATTTGGTTAGGCAAGTAGCGAATATTATATCAATAAAAGAATAATATAAATATAAATCATATAACCATATCTAATATCTATAATTGTTAGTTATAGATATTACACAAAACACTTAGGTATAATTTAAATATACAATATGTCGAACGTTTACCACATGCCACATGTTCTTTATTACTATCGTGAATACATACTTTGATCTGACGTGAATATCTAATTGATGCATATATATATATATACCTACCCTGCTATGGAGTATATAGCATGGAGCAATATATATTATAAGATTGCCGGAGCGAAGTAATAAAAATATTAAATGTTTCATTCTGCCGAATATATATAATATATATTAGAAAAACTACAACTATTAAGCATTTAAACTAATTTTATTCTATAAAAAAAGGAATAACGTTTCCACTAATTTAATAGTTATCAAACGCAAAAAAAAACTAGAAAAACGACAAATATTTACACTAATCTAATATCACTCAATCATTTGCATCTCCGATTCGCTCCATCACTCGCTTCCTACGCAAAACGAACAAAACGAAACATAAAGACCACGTGTGAACTATTTTTCATTTTACAATTTTATTTTTACACTCCCATAAATAAAATATATACATTTGTAATTCAATTCAAAGTAAATTTTTTGTTATTTTATTCGACGCAATGACTAATGTGTGAAGATTAAAGAATTTTGTTGCTGTGTATACTATTATAAATTATTTAGCGTATTTATGTTTGAAATTTTCAAGTAAGACGTTAATATTTTAATTTAATGCTTTCGTTCCGCGGTCGGACATGTAGGTACATAGATTGTGTGATAATATAACTATATAATACTACTTTAACCTCAATTCGGAACACTAGATTCCCAGATTACCCTGCCATGTAGGGGATACGACGAAACGCTAAAAAAATGAAGCGTACATCCCTACATATAGGTACATCCCTTAAAAACGAATATATGAATTTTAGAATTTAATAATATAAGTATCTCTATTTACGTTGTAAAGTGTCAAAAATATCAAAAAACACTTCCCATCGAAATTAAACATTATCTACTAATAACGTACGCAATATTTAACAGAGAACTAGAGCAAATAAACAGAAAATACAAAAATAGGGTAAAATTAATACAAAACAAAAGAAAAACAATACCCTCATCTTTTCCATTCACTCAATAATTATTTGTTACAGAAGCAATTCTGCTTTTATGATTTTTAACTCTTAAAAAATAATGGAGTTGGAACTGAACCCTTTAGTAAGCCTTATACGGTTCAAATTTAACTGGCAAATGAGCTAACAGATATATTTTACAGGGGCAGTAAAGACGTCAGCATCGTCTGACCGCAAGTGGGTAGCACAATCGTATTTATATATTTCTTACTAACTAGTTATTATAAGACTTCCCACGTTTTATAATAAAATTATATTAAACTGATAAAATATTTTATTTGAAATTATATATTATACCTCTTAATGGATTTTTTAATGTATTTTATTTACAATGCATTTCGCGTATAATAGTGTAGAGTAGAGGAAAATTGGGGAATCAAATATTAAGACATTCTGTTCTGCACTTTCCGTCGCATTTTTGAGGCATTGTGTTTTGAGTGACGTAATAGCCGTTCTCAGAGAGCGAGGAAATTAAAATGTTAAATAATACATTTAGGAGGAATCGATCCTATAACCATATTAAGAAACTACAGATTTACCTATAATAGAATAACCTAAAATAATTTATATTTATATAAAAAATATTGAATGATAAAAACTGTCCTTATTTTTTTAATCAAAAAATATATATGTATATAGTCAGAGACAAGGAAAGTATTTTTTTTACAGACTATTGCTGTACAGTTAGCAAAATAATACGCTCATAATTTTCATGAGTTTCAGCACAGATCAACAATAGTTTAAAACACAAAGTATTTGAAGCCGCTACACTAATTTAATACCCCTAAAGTTTAAATCTACTTCATTCATTTCTAGCTTTCAATTACATGTCCTAACCAAAACAAATGAAGCATACTTTCTGCCAATATTACCTACTATTAGAGATACTGCAATTCCCACTTTATTGCTATAAAAATACAGTTTATTTTTCAATAAAGGTGGGTAGACAGGTATAAATGAGATCGGTATATTTATATAAAAAAGCACTATGAAGCGTTAAGGCGTGTTTATTTATGTATCCTTTTTACTGTTAACGATATGACCCATTGCGGTGTCGTGGAGTTGTGGAGCGAGTGAGAGCGGATAAGCACATGTTAAAAGCACGCACGGATAAGCACATGTTGTTCTAAGTTAAATTTTTGAGCTGATATAACTTTAACCGTTTATCGAAGAATTTGGATTTTCACCTTCAATACGTATTATTCATGAGAAATATGAAAAAATGTCTGTTTTAATAATTTATGTTTAATGTGTTTAATGACCTTAAAAATAAAATATTGCTAAATACCGACTTGTCATGATTATTTTTATAAAAAAAATTATATTTTTCACTTTCTGAAATGTTATTCTACAGTCAATAAAATCCTAAATAATATAATAAAACTATAATATAAACAATTTGCTTTTTAAACGTATACTACAGAAACATAAAAATCACGCTAGCACTAACACTGTATACATATAGCGGCGATGAAAAATATACTACTACATTTTATGATTGACGCCATCCTAAAAGATTCACATTGTTTCATTTAGGTTTAAAAAAATACAATAAAAAAGGTGAATATTTTTCAATGGTGTTCCGTATCCAAAGGGTAAAAAGGGGCATTATTACTAAGACTTCGCGAAATTAAAAAAATCTTTTTCCTTTCTATTATTCTTTTTAAGTGTCCCTCTATCAATTTCAGTCAAAATTACTAAATGTACAGACAAAATATTTTTACTGCCTTATTATTATATAGAGATAGTGTAGTACGGAACATTTTGTGCACTAGTCCTAGTCGCCCTCGTTTTTTTTCTTGCGCATATAGACTAGATACTTTGATTAATTCACAACTTAATAATCAATGTCTCAAAAATTGGACGTGAAGTACAACCCTCTACATACCAAATAATATTCAAATAACTAAAAAAAAAACAAACGGCATTAGAGTTTCCATGTTCTCTTTAAGATAACATTTAGTATTCTAGTTAACTATACTTTGTGTGTGAATTACTAACTAAAATATCATGCCTTTAAGTTTAAAAAAAAGTATACATTTAAAATATCATAGAATATCATTATATCTAAAAAAGTCTTTCTTCTTTCAAAAATAAAGCTTTTTGGAAACTAAGAGTTCTGAAGAACCGTAAAAAAACCTAATACTAGTTAAATTCGCCCGTAATATTAAAAAATATATAATAATCGTGTAAATTATTTATATTTATTTATATTGCGTTATATTCTATTTGAAAAGGATATTCAACCATCGCTTGTACACCATTTTTCTTGAACACCACAATCCTCTGTACCTGTCCGTGCGGTGTGCTTATTGTGTGGACGACGTCCTGTAACAACAAGATAAATTTAAATTATAAAAAATATTTAATATTTTCAATTCCACGCTCTGGTAACAAGAGAAAGCGCGGCGTTGTTGATAAAGTTTCAATATTGGAAAGTTTATGTTTTCCATAAGATTATGCAGTTGTAATGTTGGAAATGTAGTAGTTTAATTATTTTCTACTCATAGAATAACATAGCGGAACTCAACGCCGCGCCTTGTCTGGTAACCAGCGCGAGCAAATAATTAATTCCTCCGAGTGGAAATCGGACCCACAACTGCTGTATTTAAAACTAGACGATGTACTAAGATTTGCAGAAATAAAAACATGTAAGTTTGGTTAACAACAACGTTAATATTATTGATAAACACACCATATTATGAACTGGAGGCACTTTAAATTTTCGATCTGTCATTAGGGCTAGATACTAAACTCAATATCTAGGTAATATCTAGTTCAGGTATAGGTGATTAAGCGTAGTGCTACGTAAATGGGCCTTCTTGGCTATAAGATGATGCTTCATACAAGCATCCTCTAATCTCTTGTAACTAGCCAGGTCATAGAAGTACCAGGTATCGCCTCTTACGATAGAAGTAAGTTCGCATGTAATTGACATATATTTTATTGAGGATATAATAAATATTTTTTTATAAGATATTTTTAGGATCACGCTGTACCCGCACATAGCAGGGTAGACACAGGGAATCTGGGAACCTAGTGTTAAGACCGTTCCCTTTAAGATGCCTCCCTACTCCCTTTGCCGCCGAATTTTGGAGATATTCTGTGTAGAGTGAAGGTACTTAACGCCGTCCTTTGGCTCGTAATCAGAGTAAACAATTAAAAATATAATAAATAATTAATTTCCTGGAGAGAATCGACCCCAGAACTTGTCGCGTTTACAGTTATATGCTTGTGTTCCTGTGCCACGAATGGCCTTAACAAAAAAACGAATTAGATTAAATATTAACACCTATATGCATATATTTTTAAAAATACATATTTTTATGACTTCATTTTATTTTATTAAAAATTATATTTCATAAAAAAAAATCTGCAATAAAACTAAAAAAATACGTAAAAGAAATAAATTTTAATCTATTCACATTAATGATGCCTCACATAACAATTGAGAAAACGCCAACCAAGTTCGACCGGCTCACTAACTTCTTAGTTCTAGTGAACAATTTTCCGAACATTCCAAGTTCTTCTAACTATTTGGGACGTATTATTTTGTTCGATATGAATTTTCAATATAAAATTTGAAGGAGCTTTTGCTAGTTCGAATATGAATTAAAATCTAAATAGAACAAGTTTATAATATACTTCCAAGCACGTACACTGAGCTTTTTAAGTATGTATGTACGAGTATGTCCACATAACTACCCATTCATTAAAATCGATCTAGTGATTTTTGAGATGTGAGTCCATACATCTGTATAATATATAATCTTGGGTATTTTGTTCTTTTTATCTGCACACCGTGCGCCGCAAGGTAAAGGTTGTTTTAACCTTAGTGTTTCCATTCCCTGTGGACTGTTTAATGTTCAGAGATTAACGCCGCCTTCACGCTGTATCCCGCACACAGCAGGGTAGGCAGAGGGAACCTAGTGGTAAAACACTCCGTTCCCCAATTTCTGCCGAATTCTGAAAGCATTGCGTGTTGAGTGGCAGATTAACGCCGCGCTGTGTCATATTACCCAGAGGACGAAAAAAAAATGTAAATAACATTTCTTCTAATTGGGAAACAAACCTTCAACCGTTGCGTTTACAGTTAGATGTGTACTGATGCGCCACGACGGCCTATTTTTTTTTACAAACAACAATTTCAGACAAGTACAATATCAAGAATAATCTAATATCTAGTTCAACAACATGTTATAGTACTAGCGCAGTAGTTCCTTGAGTTTCAAACCACGCGCAGAGCGTGAGGCGAGTGTATGCTGTCCGAACAAATTGGACGACGGAAGCTTTCATTATATAACGTAGTACAATTTTCTTTAGATTGCATTGTTATAAAAACAGATGAAGATTTTTTTTAGGGATTACCAATAAAAGAAAAGTGGGTTTGCGTCAGTGCGACGTTGTTAGCAGGATCAGTCTCGACACGTGTTTTATAGTTGTTGACAAAAAAAAACATGAATAATAGATTATTCTCGAGCACTTTATTGTACAAATATGTCATATTTTAGGTTTTAAGATATTAACATGATGTGTTTTATTTTTAGTTTTGTTTTCTTATGTGTGTGTGTGTCTATTGACGTAAAAAATGTACGTATTTTGTGTTTTAATTATTTTATTTTATTTTAATGATATTCGGAAATATATAGAATACCTAACATTCTATTACAATTTATTTTTTGATATTTTTTCGATTATAAAACTCTTTCGAAAGTGTAGTTCAATATTGTATTTATCGACATTTTAAATCACTAGGCTTTTTTTTCTTTTTGAGATTTTTACGAAATATTACTAAAAATGGATGAATTGAAAATCTAATAAGCATTCCTTCTTCAATAATATTTTTTTTATTTATGTTATTGATTCCTAAATTTTTTTTTTCATATAAATAAAAAGTACCTACCACATTAGAATTTCTGACTGAAATTTCCACAGCGATCTTATCTAAAAATAACTACAATTTAACATAATAGGGTTAACAAACACTCAGTAAAACAGGCACGTCCATCGGAACACAACGGGACGATATGAACGGCACTTGTAAACGTTTGTAGGCAGCTATGATAAAATGTTATTATATAAGTACGTTTCATATACCGAAATCTCAAGTATTGTTATAAAATTTATAGTTTTAAGTTAAAAAATATTGTAATTTAAATAAATTGAACATGTAAGATCCAAGATTAAATAAACTAATAATTTATTCTAAGTTTTAAGTTTACTTGACTTGTGTTTAGTAACTCATTTTCGATTTTTTTTTATTATTTGGAGATGGACAGAGGCATAGGCTATTTAGTCATTTATTTTCGTTTCCCCGCTCTGGCAAAGCGCGGCCTTGAATTCCGTCGGTGCCTTAGGGTCGGTGTATCTTAACACTATGTTCTCTTTATTTACCCTACTATGGGAGAAAAGGCGTGAAGTTGCAATATTCAGCAACACAAATAAGATCCATAACGTCCATCCATCTTGTTTACCTTAAATATACGTCTATGTTAAAAATAAATAAAGTTAAAAGAAATTTTGTATAATTATTTTGTTTGTTACAACTTATTTATGCCGTTAGCATCTCTGTAGGGAGATTTTTATAAATTTCCTCTATCCAGAGATAATTACTAAGAATTACCGTCTGGCAAAAGAGAATGCTATTTATTAAATATTTTTAACATATTTAAAGTGTTACTCCACACATAGGAAATCTCGTCGGGTTCCGAGAGGCGCGGGTTCGAGTCCCGCTACGTTTAAACTTTTATACGTTATTATTATTATTATTTTAAATCTAATATAAGCTACTTATGCGAACATGTCGCCCTGGTAAGTTTTACATAAATACAATATAATTAGACGTTATTTTAAATAAGTATGTTTCGTTCCTAAGTGTGAAATAACACTTTAATGATGTTAAAAGTAAAAAAAAAACCTATTAACTGTTCTACATCAACGCAAGGCCGCATAAAAAAAGACGTCTAAAACAACCCCAATTACGACACACAACAGCTACTATTTAAAAAAAACGGGAAAAAATAAAAACAAAATACCTACCGACACAAAAAACAAACAACTTAGCAAAGTCATTTAAGAATTTTCCCTAAGAAATAGCCCATAAAGCCGCGATCGGAAGTGAGATAACATTTTTATTAAAAATACTCTTCGACGTCATATGCAAATTTTATTCGTTCAATTTGTACAAGAGGCACCGCAATATCGAGCAGTGCGCGGCTGCGATGTAATTATACCCTATGATTCTTTATATTTTTTTATTAATATGTGCGAAGAAAACGAACGTGTAGTGAGTTCGAATCCATATCTAAAGTATATTTACGTTCATACATCATATCAGTGTTTCGCTGTCTAGAAAAACATTACAGTATTTAGTTTAAAATTTTCATGGCTTGTCACCTTTTTGTCTATATTAAATATATTAAATATAGACAAAAAGTGGAGAGTACTAACACTACCACTAGGTACACGAACACTACACTAATAGTAGGTGTATAATGAATAATGTGTATAAAAATCATAACATAGATGTATGGAAGGAGAGGTCATTACAGATATTTCAATGAAAAAACATTTTTTCCGTGTCGCTATTGCAAAAACTTCTTTTTATCGTAATGGTCCAATATGTATATATATAGAAAGAGCCAGTCATATATTATAAGCAAATTGATAACCAAAACGAAAGACTTAATACTCACGATCCATTACGCAAATCTAACTACCCACATACATACACTGTTTACCTTCAACGCTTCTCAAGCGTACGATTTGAATGCAAACAAACAAACAAACAAACCGATTGACAGCTAACAATATTTAACCTCCGTGATACGAGTACATCAAAATAAATTGGGAAATCGTATCGAGGCCAAATATAAATAACTATATGTATACATAGGCAGATCAAGCCAATTTAAAATGTAGTGTGTATTTAAAGACAATATTAAAGAAATATAATTTGTAAAAGTTTATCGATAATAAATATATTTTTTATATTATTAGTGAAAATGTAGGATAGGATACTTCTCCAAATGTTGGCTCTTATGTGTTTTCATTCATAGAAAGTCCACCATTCCATATTTGAATCCGCGTTTCTTGCAAATAAAATGTCCAAGTTTTCTTTCCAACCACGAGCCTTTCAATGTTGTTCGATAGGAACAACGATGAGGTTTTATTAAATGAAAAAAGACAAGGCTCACGAGCGTACAGGTCACCTGATAGTAAGTGACCACCGCCGCCCAAGACCCCATGTAACACCAGAGTAGCTACTGGTGAGTTGGCGGCCTTTTAAGTGAAGATAGATGCACTTTTTGAAGATACTTATGTCGTATAGTATATACTGTCTATTGCGTAAAATGATCCTACTTCTTTAAGAAAATATATACGAAAATATATATAAAACACAATGTCTCGTAAATTGAGCGGAAAATAGGGAACGGAAGGTCTCAACACTAGGTTCCTTAAGTACGTGTTATGTGCATGCGGGATACAGCGTGAAGCTAAAAAAATATTATTTAGAAAACTATTTACTCCGAATATATATAGGTACATAGATACAACAATAATATCTAAAAGTAAAATTCAATTCCAAATGTACAGAGTTCAGCAGTTTCAACTGTGATCTCAAACTTAGCGTTTGGTTTAGATGCGATAAACTTTATCTTGCGGTACAGTTAAAGCTGTTTAGACCAAATGGTCGGTATTTGAAGCGGCTATGTAAATTATATGGGATGTTCGTTATTGACATAACTGTGTTTTCATGAAAAATACGAGTAATATCATTGTATGCATACTATAGATATAATCTATATCTACACTTCTATACTATAATATTATTATAAAGCTGAAGAGCTTGTTTAGTTGAAGAGCTTGTTCAACTTTTTAATTGAAAAATTATTATTGGTTTCTATACAACATTCATTGGTCAAGGCCTATATACATAATGTTAAACGTTTTAACTACCCACACATTTTAATGCGGTTTTCGCTATTTGAAAAGTAAGAATAATATGTACAATGTACATACATACATAGGTATTATATAAGTATAGTCCTCCACACGAAGCCACGAAACCCTAATTCATATATATACATACATATAAAACAGTTGCTTACAGTTCAACAATGTATCTACTGTAGAGTTGTTGAACTGAAAAGTTAGTGTACAGCAGCGATCCAGAACTTCACATCTGGTCTGGATGCCGTGATAAATGATAATATGCGGCTTGGTTAACTGCGATGGAGTTATATTTAAATATTTAAGGACGACATTTTGCCGGCGATTGCTTTTGCAAAAAAAATATTTTTATTAGCTTGTTAGCACGCTGTATCCCGTATATAGAAGGGTTAAACAACTTAGTTTTAAGACGAAGAAAGATGACGAAAAACAAAATAATTTATACACCCGATAGGGATCCAACCCAAGGGCAACGCGGTTGCAATAGCGTTGTCCAAATGTGCTACAAATGAGCACTAATTCTTTTCAAAAAATTATAATACAAAAAAAATCCAACACGAACAAAAAATTGTAATTAAAAAATGAATAATAACAGTCAAGTCAACGTATGAACACAATACTTTCCCTAGATGATTTGAAAAAGAAATTCTCCACTCTTCGTATAATATTTCCTTTCATTTGCAACGATCACAAACAGACATTATAATTTACTTGTTGAATAGGACAATAGTGGTCGTGCGGTCTACTCTGGGAAAATTTCAATATACCTAAATTGTACTGTTTTTTAATTTCACGCTGCATCCCACACATATAGGGGGTAGGCAGAGGGAACCTGGGAACCTAGTGTTAAGACTGGCCATTCCCAGTCCATCCATTGTCTATTTTCTGCCAAATTCTGGAGGCATTTCGTGTTGAGTGGTAGCACTCAACGCCGCGCTTTACCTCGTTTTCAGAGCAATGAAAATATAAAATATTTCTTTTGCAGAACTAAGAATTGAACCTTATATAAAGAAAATAAAATGTGATTTCTTTTATTTTCTTTAATCTAAGCTCTACTTTTTTAACTCTAAGCCTTAATTTTAAATTGTTGTATTTTAATTTTATTTGTAGTGTAGAGTAGTATTGTAGTTGTATTATAAATTTATCCATACAAATGACACGTTAAAAAAATGGGGCTGTTTGTTTAACATAAAAAATACAAAAAAAAATTTCCGTTTTAAATATTTCTGACAGTCTACTCAGTAAGTAATGCGTCGTAGTTTAGTCACTTAATCAATTAATTCGACAAAAAGTATGGAAGAGAAGTATTTTAAAGGAGA
>DWAP01004517.1:0-10895 GCA_018230625.1 Heliconius eleuchia
GCGTCTTACCTCAGTCAGTCAGAACAAGTCCTTTTATATATATAGATACAGGTGATGTTAAAAAAATAAGCAAACAAAGTGATGCATTTTATATTAAACAGTCACTGTATTTTTTGGGTTTCTTTTTTAAGAATTCCGATGTGGAACTGAACGATTGCTGTCCTTTGAGCAGTTTATATGTTGATGATAACTACTAATACCACGAATGAATGTTTTAATAAGAGTAAAAAATCGCAATTTTTTAATTGACACCAGCTGCGCCTGCCCGCTTGCTACATTTTGCTTTCGAAAACTCAATGTCGATGATACTAGAGGAAGGTCACAAACAGAAAACGAAATTACTTGTTATACCATTCTCCTTCTTGTCCTGGGAAAATCAAATTTATAAAATCAATATAAAAATGATCATATTAAAGTGAAATTCAGCAAACAAAAACTCCTCCGCTATTGACTGACTGACCACGCTCAAACAAAACTACTGGATTTCGAATCGTTTTTCGAATTTCGAGTTGAAATTGAGAATTCGAAAATTCGAAAGGTATTCGAGAGAGCATAGAGGAGAGAATTTCTCGAAATTACAACGGAAACGGGAAAAAATCTATTAAAAAAAACGAAATAGAAAAATAATTATCCATTCCTAAGTTGCATATTTTATGTTTCCATTTCTTCGCTTTGGTGTCAAGGCAAAGTACGATGTTGAGTTCCGCACAATGCTTCCAGAATTTGGCGGAAAGTAGGGAACAGTGTGTCTTAAAACTAGGTTCTCTCTGCCTACCCTGCTGTGTGGTTACAGCGTGAAGCTGATTTAAATTTAACAAAGTACGAGTGAAGGCTATTTGTACATATAATTTATGAAACAGTTACATTTTTATGAAATTTGAAAAAAACATCAAAGATAGAAATAATAACCGAAACGACACATCCTATCCATTCAACGTAAAACATCAATCAATTCGTCACTAACCCCGTAATCACGGTACAAAGCCACATGAATATGAGGACGTGAACCGAAACTGTACTGGATGTAGACTATAGAACTGCATAGAAGTGGCATTTCGTTAAATAGTGGAGTTATGAAAAAAACATCTCTATTTATTATATCTCAGTCGTTTCTTTGCTTTTGCAAATCGCAGCGTTATATTGTTTCCGTCATCAAAAGCTCGATATCTCAAAATTTTTAATTATTACGTATTTCTGCGGCTTCGTTCCCGTAGTCAAATGGAATAATTTTATTTTTTTTAATTTCTACCAATAGTTACTGAGATCAATACAATAATGTTAGATTTCATTTAAGTCTACTTACTATACAAAATGTAGAGTTTACATATAAAAAAAGTTATTAATATCACCAAATTAAGAAAAAATAAAATCAATTTTTTTCATCAATTTAAAAAAAATAAAAAAAAAACAATTTTAACACTAATATAGTTAAAAATCACATTTCGTGAGACAGTAGCTGTCGTGTTATTTCTATTGAAACTAAATGGTTAGTGGTTGGCCACGGTCCGCCGGGCGTCGATAATTGTTCAGCTGATTGACAGAGGCCGATGTAGGTTCTATAATATGGGGAATACACACGTATGTGAAGGATTTATAGTAGATCTTTTTAAAAATTTGGATTTGTTTTATTTTTTTAAATGGTGACCAGTTAAGTGCGAGTCGAACTCGCCCATTGAAGATTTCGCACCAATTTCAGAATTTTAGGTTAACGGGAAGTACAAGTTCGTGTCAAATTTCATAACTATAGATTCACAGGAAGTACTTCAAAGGTTTTCATTATGTTGCGATTTTCATAGGAAATACAAAAAAACGATGCCTAAATGCTTATGAGGTATGAAAGAAACCCTAAAAGAGAATAAAATTTTCTTTTTCATGTATTTCAATATTTTTTCTAGGATCATGATATCTACTGTCTATAGTATAAATTTTGAAAATTAACGTGTTGAATTGCCGAGCTCATCGTCGTCTTGTCTTGCTACCTAGACCACAAAAATTTAAAATAACTACTGAGTGAAAATCGAACCCGCTACAGACTCTACAAACAAAAATACACAAAATTTTCATAAAAAAACTAATGAGTAAAATATGTATCTATAAAACCGTATGTATTCCCCCGCGTTCCCTTAACGTCCGCTGGAGCGTGGACCTCTGATTATTTAAAAATTCTGTTCATATAATGTTTTCAATTTTTATTTGAATTTTGTATTTTTATCACGATCGAGTTACCGATCGCTGTAGTTTACGACAATTTTAGATATTTTTGTTTTATATAATACTAGAGATATATTCTTTCTTTACTTGGGTTAAATTAATTATCGTAGTAAAAATGTAACTTTATATTAATTAATTTTTTTGCTTTATGTATTAAAAATTAATTTAGTTTTAAATTGTATTTGAAAAATATAGTATATAAAATTTATTATATATACGTAGGTAAGCAGAGAGAACCTGAGAATATTCCCAGGTTCTCTCCGCCTTCTCTGCTAAGTGTGGGAAAATTCATTCTTCACGCGAGAATCGAGCACAGACCGTCGTATTTACAGCGAGACGCTGTACCCCTTACGATGACCACCTCTATAGGTAATTTTATTCTTGCAATTAAAATCAGAATTTGTCATTCAATTTTGAATTAATAGATTACAAATAAAAATAATAATTTATTAAAAACAAATTCATCCAGAATTCACTAAAAGTGGGGAACGGAAATCTCTTGATAGGATAGAAACAGAGTGTCTTAACACAAGGTTCCCAGGTACCTTCTAAAAAAAAAAACGAACAAAACATACAAAAAATCTAATATTTTCTCTATACAATATTAGTATAGAAAATCTATCGGTTATGTTGAATAGTTTGATGTTCTCTATTAAGTATTCAATTTCCATTTTTGATATTCCAAATTTTGACTACTTAATAAAAGCGTCATGTCCTTGGTCGTTTGTTTTACGTTGTGTTATAGTAATTTGGTTAATATATTTAATTTCTTTCATGTTTTTAAGTTGTGATTGAACTATAAAATTTATGATAATTATCGCTGTTGGTATTATGAAAGCGGTGATTGTGGGTTCGATTCCCGGTAAGGATTTTCTCATTCTAAAAATAAGAATTCGGCGGTCAAAAAATCGGTATCGTAACACTAGGTTCCCAAATTTCCTCAGCCTACCCAGCTAGTACGGAATACAGCGAGAAACTAAAAAATTTGAATTTGAAAAATATGAAACTAGAACCACTATAATCCTTTGAGTGTAGTCAATATTTATCATTTCTATATATCTTTATATGAAAAGTTAACGAAGCATAAATAAGAGAATGGATCAATTACAATTAACACTGCAATCAATCCTGATTTTGCTTGCATTGTGAGAAAAAAAAATTAACGAGTGAACAACTATTATTTTCTTTATTATAGGTTCTTAGGTTAACTAGATTATTATATTTTTTTTAGTTTCATGCAGTAGTATCCCGCAACAATGTAAGCCCTTGCTGTATGCTGGATACAGCCAATTTTTCTCTAGTTCACTTTCCGGCGAATTCTGGAAGTAAATGCGGCGCTTTTCCTTGTTACCAGAGCGAGAAAAAGAATGAATATTTAAAATTTAATATTTATCGAGTGGAAATCGAACCTACAACCTGTAGCGTTTATGGTCGCTTGCCTGTGCTCTTGCACTCAACCGCTTCAAATGACTGGCCTCAAGAGTATTAATGCCTATAATTTCTAAAGAGTTATATAAAAAAAAAAGAGTTAAAGTTTAAAATGGAGTAATATGGCTTTAAATTTAACTGTGAAATCAGAGTAAACGTAGTGATAAAACACTTCGCTTTCCACTTTCAGTTCAATTTTCAATATATTATGTGATGAGTAGCAGAACTTACTGCCGCGCTTTGGCAGATACATTACCCCGGTAATAGAAATGATTAATTCTCCCATATAAGAATCGAACCCACTACCTTCGTATTTACACAACGGCGGCTCTTTTTCGTTGACTCTAGATCATTTATAATCCAGCAAATGATACTAACAACCTGGGAAACGATTGAGTTCATCAAATTAAAGCAATTTGCCTCGAGACGTGTTTCATATTACACTTAGTAATGTATTATTATGATTTATGTATGTATGTATGTATGTCCTTGAAAATATACTTAGGATATAGTTTGTTTTTTTTTACTTTAAAAATCTTATTTCAGATAATTTTTCTCAATAGTTTTCCTGAAATTCCTGTATTTGGATATTAAACTAACTTTTTAGTTAATATAAGGCAGTTAAGGAGTTTGAATATTTAATAATTTGAAATAATAAACAAAAATATATGAATATTTGCTATATTAAGCAATTTTTATCGAATCGATTATTAAAATAACAATTATATAGAGTTTCCTTTAGTTAGTTTCCTTTTTTCATCTTCACTCAGTATTCCGGACGGGGTAAGGTACGCAGATGGAATTCGGAACCTAATATTAAAATACTCCGTTCCCGTTAAGTCACTTCCATTAACACTTTCCGCCAAATTCTGGAGGCATTGCGTGTTTAGTGGCGGAACTCAACGCCGCGTTTTACCTCTTTACCAGAGCAAAGAAATGAAAATATAAAATATTTAATTTCCTCTAGTGGGAAACGCACAACCTGTCACGTTTACAGTCACAATTGTCTGTGACCCTGCACCATAACTGACTTCGTATTAAAATATTCATCGAAATCGCCCCAAATCTCATAGCTCTACAAATTGACAGGTGAAAAGAGACAAAATATAAGATGTTCGTGACTCACATAATAAATAGGAAGTATCACATTACCTATTAAACTTGGTGTGTTTGCATCTAAAGGAACTAGTAATTTAATCGGGGAATTCGGTCAGTTGTGTCAGTCTGCCCGTAGGTACATGCGTTACGGTGTGTGAACAGCTCCATAATGCAAATTGGCGTCAATTCAACCTAACTGACAATTTTATACTATTTGAACTAAATCTATGAGTCACAGCCAAATACTGGTGCTTTGTTGTAGAGTCCTTAATTGGATGATGTAGAGACGAGAATGCTTTAAAAATTCTAAGTTTCAGAGATATGATAAGGTTTTATTGTTTCTAAGATTGTTAACGACTTTTATATTTATTATTTGATGTTTTAATGCATAGTTGTATGAAGTTGGTTCCCTAATTTTATTTGAAAAATAGATATAAATGGATTTTACCCCAAGTTATAACCAAACCCACAACCGTTCACGTTTACAGACACACTCTTATACCACTGCACCACAACGTCCTCTTTTTTACCATTTCATACTAAATTATAGCTATAATCATTTATTTAACACTAAAACTAGTTAAACTCAATAATTTCTCCAGATAGAGCATATTTACAACTAAAAACATAATTTAAATCCATTTAAAGTAGCGATTACAAGAAGTTTTTATAGTTAATTTTAAAATCTTGTCACAAACAGCCAGGACCTGGTCCATTAATCATTAGTTTATATGTAAAGATAGCATCAGATTGGTGATGGAGGTGGTAATAACTGAGTAATTGGTACATTCGTCGTGGGAATTGAGAAGCATATTCTAGCTCTACATAATATAGCATATATTATGTAGAGCTAATGTTGGCTTAATAACTTTTAAGGTAGAGTTTTTTTGTGGTTTCACGCTGTATCCCGATTATAGCAGGATAGAACATAGTGTTAAGTTACTCCGTTTACTACTTTCCACCTAGTTTTCAAGACAGAGAAAATTCAAATAGTTTAACCTATTTTTAAGTTATTCCGTTTACTAATTTCCACCTAATTTTCAAGACAAAGAAAATTAAAGTAGTTTAGTCTCCCGAGTGGGAATCTAATCGATAACTTTCGTCATTGCAGCCACACGTTCTGACTGATGAACAACTACTAATATTTGTTTAGAAAACTTATAAAAATTTGAACGAAGCGAGATTTGAAATCACGTCTCTTGAAAACCGCCCAAGGGCTCTAACCACTAAGATATTTCTAAGTTCTCATCAAGCGAAATTATTATTCATTTGTTTTAACTTACTAGTGTGGAATAGTACTTTGAAAATATCAAAAATAACTACTAATATTATTGAAAATATTAATGAATCAGAATGTATATTTTGTTATTACCAGATTTTATGTTTGCATTCGGTCGTTTGAATGGTAAATAAAGATATAAGATAAGGCGTGAGTCTGTCACGTCGATGTTTAGTTTCTTTTTCTGCTAATTTTGTGTCACAATTCTTAGTATTATTTATAAATGATCTTTCAAATATTTTTATAGTTACAACGACTTTGCTTAGTAAGAGTCACTTGTTTATGGAAATGAGTTCTTTCTGTTAGTTGCCATATAAAAATTATTTTCACGCTTTTTCCCACACAGTAGAAGTAACTTAGTGTTTGTTTCCCGCATTTCCGCAGGATAGGCAGAGGAAATCTTCGTCTAATTTTCAGGTCATTGTATGTTGAGTGGCGGACCTAAACGCCGCGTTTTGTTTTTGAGGGAATGATATAAGTGAGGATAGGCCCAGCACTTGTTTACTGTCCAGCACCACGACAGCCTCAAAAATTATATTACAATAAAAAAAAATGTTAAACTTATTAAACATAGTTTTTTACGCTTCAAATTCATCCAAGTTTATATATCTTATAAATAAATAAAATAACTATTTAACATTTCAAATTAAACATTCACTACCAAATCTAAAACTTAAAGACATTTTAAACAATAATTTAACAAAATTAATTAATTTAAAATCCAAATACTCTAGAAGTGATTCATTTCTCACATTCGATGGTAAGTGAGGACACGCCAGTGACCCTGTACTTATTGTTGTAACCGTGACCGTCCAACCGAGAACATCCTTAATGTAAGACTTGTTTTACTTGGTTTTAATGTGGAACGTATAATATATTTTATAAACTATAAGACATAGCAAAATAGGAAGGAAAGCTGAGAACCTAGTGGTAAGACACTCCGATTTTCATTATGATACTTCTGGTCCCCACTTACCGCCGAATTCTTGAGTCTTGAAAATTGGGGGGAAAATGAGAGCGATTTCATAATGTGTAACAGTTGCTAAAATCAAATATCTGTAAGTTAATCTTTCTCTCTTATTTTATAATAGGATTTCAAACACACAAACACAAACATTTTACATCATTTACTCATTTAAAACTTATGTCAACACTAATATCCTAAGTTGCCAAAACTCAACACTCCCATCTAATTCCTAATTTATGGTCGAAATAACTAACAAAAAACACCAAAAGGCAATTATTTTAAGTATATTTTCAAATATTTTCGATGGTATCTAAAGAAGTGGAAGGAAGCAGTTTGAATGGCGACAGTCGGTATTGCGAAGCAACCGGGCGTGTCGCCCCACTACTCCTGTACATATCTATACATATATCGATATATTCGCATATAATATCATATTTAGTCATACTTTTATGACGTTGTTTTTATATTTTCTCATTTATATGAAAAAAAAAACTTAAATATTGTTTTATCACTAATTTTGGAAGGTATTCAAGTTATAGTTGCGCTTGCGCATGTGTTGCCATTTGTTTTTTTTTATGATTTTTAGAAGAAAAATGAAGAAAAAAAATAGTTTCAATGTGTCACTGTAAACGCTACTGGCTGTGGGTTCGACCCCCAGTCGAGGAAATGAAATATTACCTCAAAGTTTATATTTCCATTTCTACGCTCTGCTATTCAGGACACGCGCGGCGTTGAGATCCACCACTCAATACCCAAAGCCTCCAAAATTCAGCGGAAAGTGGGGAACGCAGTTTTTTACCACTAGATTCCTTCTCCTATCTTGTTGTGGGATACAGCGTGAAGCCGATTTGATTTTTTCGATTTGAATTTCCTATCAAACCACAATATAGGCGCCATTGTTACAAATCGATTCACATAGTTAGTAGCACTAACAAAATCCCGCGGTGTCACGCGTTATTACACAGCAGTGTTAGTGAGTGCATGATTGATTACGAATGATCATCATTTAGTTGATCAACCGAGCGTGGTCGGTCTTTTTTTTTTGTTTTTTTTCTATTAAAAAAAACCCTAATTGGACACAATGAAGTGTAGAATATTGAGTGTAATCGCGTCGGCGCTTTGAAGAGTTTGATTATTATTATAGGAGAATGAAAAAAAAATTGTTTTAATTTTGCCGGTAGTTGAGAAACACGCATTATTTTATATGGTTGAGTTGATGTGGGTAATATTTTATATGGCGGTACTGATATGGTGGTATGGCGGTGTGATGGATTTATTTATTAGTATAAGATGTTTGTGGGTTCGATTCTTAGTTGGGGGAAGTTTTTTTTTAATCAAATATTTGGAAACATAACGAAATGCGGAATGTAGTATCTTAAAGCTAAGCATTGTTAATTCAGTTTTTTTTTATTCAAACTTAATCTGCTTGCGCCATCAGAACTGCAAAAAATATTTTAAGAGCGTGGAGCTGAAAGTAACTCATTCCCCTGAGTGGAATCGTACCTTCAACTATCGGGTTAACAGTCACTGCCACTATGAGGTTGCGCTACGATAGTCTCGTTTTACATCATATCAGTATCTGCCCTGCTTTGCATAGCAAGAGATTCTTCAAGCTAAGAATTTAATAATTTTACAAATATATTTTACTAAATATATTGTTGTATCCGGCACAAAATAAATTAAGCAGAGGGAACCAGGAAACCTGTATTTCTGTATTCCCATTAAGACACTTCCATTCCGTACTTTCCGCAAGATTCTGGAGACTTAGCTTGTTGAGTGGCGGAGCTCAACGCTGTATCCTTACCAGAACAGGAACTGATATGACTAGGAATCTAATCTGCAACTCCTGCGCGCCAAATACAATTTATATAAGCATCAATTACGTGTACATTTCAAGATGGCGTGAACGTAATAGTAGCTATAAAAATAACTGTACGCACTTGCAAGATACAATTAAAATCGGTCGAATCGTGACAAACAAAAGGCATATATGAAATTACTTACCATTATTGTGGGCAAAGAATAAAATATTTGGTTTATGTAAGAATAGAGGGTTTAAGCGTGTTTAAAAAAGTTGTTTTACGGATTTTCCACGATAGGGTAGACTAGTGTTAAGAAAATCGATGGCACAGTGTCTGAGTGTAAACATGATGTTGTAAGTTCGATTTCTAATTGGTAGAATGATTATATTTAAATTGTTTTTTTTTTTTAATCAGATTCACGCTGTACCCCGCATACAGTAGTCTAGGCAGAGGGAACTTAGAGTTAAGACACTCCGTTCTTCACTTTCTGCCGAATTCTGGAAACATTGCGTGTTGAGTGGCAGGACTCAACTCAGAAGGAAGAAATGTAAATATAAATTTAAGTAAACATTTCATCTCCTCGAGTGGCGATTGAACCCACAACCAGTCGGTTTTACAGTCACACCTTGTACCCCTGCGCCACGACTGGTCTCTTCTCCATATTCTAAGCACAGCGTTGAGTTCCGGCACACTATATCTCAAAATATTTGAACAATGGAGAACAAATTGTCTTAACACAACATTTTCTCCCTTTATTCTGCTATACAGACAACTGTTTTTTTTAAATATAATTCTTAAGAAGTCCCACGGAGTGTTTCAAGCACTGGCCCTAAAAAATTGCCACAAACAGCCACCAAACCAGTAATAGACACCACATCTACCACATCCTCCGTCTATGCCACAAAACCAACCGAGTGTGATATCAACGGGACAGATTGTAGATAAGCATTCAATGCTCTGATCTTACGATACTTCGAAACAACATAATTGTGTTATTATATCATTAATGCAATTTTAGTTGCTATTGTCATATGGAATAGGTGATCTGCGGTGATGTAAGTTAGATAAGTTGATGTTATGTAAGTTAAAATGGTTTTTTCATATATGTATAAAAATAAAAGAGATAGAGAAGGAGAAAAAGAAAAAATAGAGAATTTAGTGTTGGGACAGGCCGGTTTTAATTGTCATCTCTTAAAAATTGTTTAAATTTGTTTTGTTAATTACTTACTAAAAATTATCATTATTTGAAATGATTATTATTTCAATTATCATTTATAGTTACTCCGTTTTGCTATGATAAAAGCCAGCGTTGAATTCCGCCGTTCAATACGTAATAAGTTCAATCCGTGAAGAAAGCAGAACGCGAAGGTTCCCTCTGCAGAGAAAAGAACCTGAAACTACTTATTT
This sequence comes from Heliconius eleuchia, assembly GCA_018230625.1. Taxonomy (NCBI): domain Eukaryota; kingdom Metazoa; phylum Arthropoda; class Insecta; order Lepidoptera; family Nymphalidae; genus Heliconius; species Heliconius eleuchia. The sequence goes on from DWAP01004517.1 coordinate 10,193, forward strand.
TTATAAAAGATTCCGGAAAAAAGAGTTAGTTAATAAGCATCTATATAGCATCAATTACGTGCTTCAAGTAAATTGATAAAATCTTTTCCTTAACTTGTGTATTGTTTAAGCCTAGGAAGGGAGTTCACGCAGTATAATATTAAAAGGTACTTTATTTCATCACGTACTTCACACATTTTATAGGAAAAACAAGGAGAAATTAGTGACCAGTCACTATATTTACCGTTTTCCATCCATTTAACCATAATAAATGCTGAATAGAGAAACTTAACTATGTATATTGTCACAAAATCACTGCATAACTGAATTTTACAGATATAAAAACAAATTAATACAATTTTGTTTACATTTACTATTTTTTTTTCTTTATTACAGTAGATGCTTGAAGAAATTAATAAATATTAACAAAAATATTCAAAACGACAAATAAACACCAAAATCAAGCAAAAAGTTTAACTGTAAACTTGACAGTTGTGAGTTCGATTCTCACTCGAGGGAATGAGTTATTTTAATTTCTACACTATGCCTATCCAGGTACATACGGAATACAGCATGAAACTATCTGGGCAGACTCGACCGGATCACTACCACCCCCTATATAAACCGGCGTGAAGTAGTGGCCTTATGCCACTGCGTTTTGCATCAGGAAATGCCGGGCCCCGGCGCCCAACCCATCTTAAAGGCAGGCAACGCACCTGTAGCT
>DWAP01004518.1:0-10894 GCA_018230625.1 Heliconius eleuchia
TGGCGGAACTCAACGCCGCGCTTTGCCTCGACACCAGAGTGAAGAAATGAAAATAAAAATGTAAATAAATTTTTCATCTCGAGTAGGGATCGAACCCACAACCTGTCGATTTTGCAGTCACACTTTGTGCCCCTGCGCCACGACCGGCTTCAATTTATTTTATTGGTTATTATATATTTTTTAGATTAACGCTGTATCCTCAACATTACAGGATAGGCAGACGGAACCTTGTAGCACGATGGCCTCAAACGGATTAAATGAATAAACGAATACTTTACCTATAACGTTAATAAGAGCGAGCCCCTCGCACAGGTAGTATCGGTAGGCCCACCAGTTGTGATATCGCAAGTTCTCCCACAGGTAGTCAAGAATCAGTTTCTTCTTCGTTTTCTTCTCAATTTCAGTGCAAACTCCTACGTCCAGATCCATCATGAGCGCTCGTATCTTCCCACCCTCCCATGACTTCCAAAGCCAACGCGGAGCGTAGAACAGCATTGCCTGAGGACAAAGTATTTTATTGAGTATAATTATATAAAAATTTGCTTGCATACCCACCAACATCATCTACGAATTTTTTTTTTAGGTTTTCATTATAAATCAAAATTAAAATTTAAATCTTAGTCTCTACAACGCCACATATAGAACATCATGCATATATAAGTACATAATATAGAATGATAAACACATTACCCTCCATTCTGTCGCGCAGTCGGGTAAATGATATAAAGATAATGAAGACAATATTTTCTCATAATAAATATTAATTGTGCATCTACATACAAAATATAATAAATATTTGTGATACAAAAACAAAATAATATTAAGATAAAAAGGGCAAGGGTCAAGTTGTATAGTATTGAAATAAAAAAGTATTTTATTTTGTCACAATTGCTTGTATTTATTTATTTTAATGAATATACACATGTGCATACTCATTAATTGTTGTTGGAATTTTTGGAATGCAGTATTTTGTTTTTAAATCGATTTTGATAAAACTTGGACTGTGTTGGATTATATCTAGGTACATAATTTAAATCAAAAATAGTCTCGACACTACTCTAAGTTTCTGAGAAATTTGTTACCTATAGTTACAAAATTTACTACATGTACTTGGAAGCGTTGAATATCATTTTATTATTACATATATTATCTAACAAAATCATATCTAATAAGCACTATGTTAGTATAAAAAAGCAGTGATTTTTCACTGTTCTTTACGCCTGATGTGTAAAAAACTGCATTGAGTAAACATTCGATTGTTAATCAACAATAGATACTATGTCTATAGAAATAAAGTCGTATATAATACTATACTAAATTCGTAACATTTATTTTGGCTTCATAGAGTCGTAAAAGGTTTATTGATATGAAGCATTATGAAGCTTTCATCGTGGATATTACGTAGTATTTATTTGTATTGGAGATTTGAGGCCATCTTGGCGTGGAGCAGTGTTTGACGGTTTCCGGACGTAATTTCGACGGTTCTGAGTTCGATTCCAACTCAAGGGAATTAATTATTTTCATTACTTTTAAAACAAGACATTGCGCTCCATACACAATGTCTTAAAAATTAACAAGTTCCCTCCCGTCCCTACGTACAGTGTGAAGTTAAAGAAAAATTTAACACCTCTTACTATTCTGATAGATGGCGGTAGTAGTGGTGTTATTATGAACATAATGTTTATTTGCATATATATTTACTCGTATATATTAGCTGAAACTGTATAAATGCGTTTTGATAACGACGGACTGTACCCCGCAAGTCGCATGCGTGGACTGTAAATCATTTTCCTTTATACTTTGACAATTTTATAAACCTAAAATTCAGTTTTTTTAGCGGGCACAAACGTGCGAAAGTAAACGCGACGGTTGTGGGTTCTATATCTACTCAAATATTTAACATTTTTCTTTCTTCAAGCTGGGCATTATACGGCGTTCAGTTCTATCATTCAACACACAATGCCTTTTACATTGGAATTATGCGATCACAATACAAAATTAAAAATTAAATCAAAATTAATTCAGCTTCACTTTGTATCACGCACACAGCAGGATAGGCAGAGGGAACCTAGTGTTAAACACTCCGTTCCCCATTTTCCGCCAAGTTCTGGAGGCATTGCGTTTAGTGTGGCGGAACTCAGCGCCGTGCTTTGCTGCGACACCAGAGCGAAGAAATGAAGATATAAATGTAAATAAATATTTATTTAGTGTGGGAATAGAGCCCACAATCAGTCGATTTTGCAGTCACACTTTGTGCCCCTGCACCACGACTGGCCTCAATAACAACACAAAACCTTTAGTTATTATTTGGAAATTCTTCCTTAATTTTGCGTCTGTGGTAATTAACCCATCTAATGTAAGGGCTGGTCGTCTTGGTTTCCAAGTTAAAATTCAATTAGAAAATTAACTTCATAATTACCACCATGTGCTCTGGTAGAAAAAGCCAGGCGTTGTGTTCCGGCACTCAACACAGAATGTTTCAGATTCTGGCGAAAAGTTAAGGACGTTATACGGACATTACTCAATGCCGCAGTTTATTATTCGTTGTCTCGAATGGGGATTGAACTCAATACCATCGCCTTTACTCAGGGTTAGTCCCACTGTTTTATACCTGTTTTATATGTATATTAATCAACGATTTCATAAAATATTAATGAGTAATATGTTATCGTATCAAGGAATCATTTTGGACCAAAAATCACAAAAAAAATGCAACGTCAACTTATACAAAGAAAAACTTGTCGAAGCCAACTTGGTGCAAATAAACTTTTATGTTTCCCATTATGTCAGTAGTCGAGTAACATTTTCATAGAAATTGTATCAACAGGTGATCCGCACATGCTCGAGCGGCCACGCGTCCATGTGGAAAGATATAAGAAATGCTGCGTCGTGACTGAGACTGAGATCGCGCAAGTGCTGGGATTGTTGGGTAGCTGGATAATTAACAGTTCAATGGAGCACGAAAGGAAATGGAAGTTGTTTTGGAATAGAAAGAATGTTTCAAAGATTTTGTGATGCGTGGGAAACGGAGTGACTTAACACTGGGTTTCTTCTGTCTACCCTGCTATATGCAGGATAACGGAATTACTTTTATGAGATCAACGTAGTCCTTATTGGGCTCGATCCAAAGAGTTTTAAGAGATAATTTCACGCAATATTCCTTCTTACATTCTTGTTTTTTCAATATTTCTGCAAATAATTATATTGCTTATACAAATCGGTAATTCAACTCTTTTGTTCCGACCAGAAAACCCAGGACTTTATCGACTCTATACAAATAACACTGCAATAAAATGACAAAGTACCAATAACACTAGTACCCGCGCGTGACTTTTCACGGTCAGACGTGCGTCCGTAATACAAGTGAGTTATAGCTTCGGTTATTAGCGATATTTGATTTATTGTGACTTGGCAACATTTGACGGGTCGCGCACAAACGAGCTGTATGGCTAAATTAATTTGCTTAGAGGTATTATTTTATGTTATTGTGTAATGGGACTTTTGTATAAGAAAAATCAGTTTTCAGTTCAGTTCTGTGAGATTTTGTTGCCTTAACACTGTATCCCACACATGGCATATTGAACTTGGAAACTTAGTGCTAAGACAAGTGGGGAAAGCAAGTGTCTTAATAGAAACGAACACTCCGTTTCCATTAAGACACTTGCATTCCATTAACACTAGGTTCCTAGATTTCTTCTGCCTACCGTGTTATGTGCGGGATACAGCGTGAAGCAAAGACAAAAAAAAATCTTCTATTCAAAAAAATGTTAAAAATAAAACATCAGTATTTTTCTTTACAATCTGCGCGTCCGGACTCCGGACTTCAAGCAGTTCAAGCACCATGTATATAAAGGGAAGGCATCGATCACGCCACACGCTGTAACGCGCACGCTGACATTTCCGATTTCTAGAATTGTGATATATATGTATGTACTTATATATATGTAGATATATGTTTTGTAATATATATATATATAATGTTTCTTTGTTTATTACTAATATATACAAATTGAATTGTTTTTTATGATCATTTTAATTACGTTATTATACAGTAGGCTTAATTATACTTAACGTAGCCGTTGTGCATTTGATGCTCCTCGAGAGATTTTTTTTCATTTTCCCGTTTTGGTAATAAAACAAAAGGCGGCGATGATTTCCATCACTCAAACATCTCGAAAATTGATCTACGTTTCCGCTGCCTGCATATAGCATATGATACATCCATACAACGTACGCTACCGCAGATTAATCATTTAGTATAATAAAATACTGCCACTTAACACGAAACTATCAATAATGGATAACTAACACATTGTTTTCAATGTTCACAGTTACGGCCTCTGAGCGTTGTAAGCCGATGAAATATGGTCTCCCAAGTCACCGGAGAACGGTAATGAAGCGGTAAATAATTTACAATTTCTAATAAGCGTGAAATTTATTAGCGTTTTACTAAAATTTAGCATTTTCAATGTTAAGGTGAAGTATTTGTGTTTTATGACTTATGGAAGTACAAATATGTTGAACTTGAATATAATTCAGGTTTAGTGGAGTTGCAAGATGTACGTAATCAACTCAATTTGGAGTTTGCAAGGTGGTTGAGTGATGCACTTACAGAAATACATGTTATAACGATAAATAAAAAGATAGACTAGTAACTATATGAAAATACTAAAAATAATTATGAGCAAATATATCTCTATATGAAACTCTTCAGTTATTGAGTGATTCATAGTAAAGTATTTCTGAAGAGTTCCACTATTCGATACTATATTATTGTATTGTCATCAATGATGTGGATGTAGCTGCCAGTAGATTGAGACCTTGTACTGAACTTACAAATACATACAAATAAATATAATTATCATAACACGTAATTGCACCAGCAAAAACAAATATAACAAATAATATAATAATAAATAAAAAAAAAACTTTTTAAATCGCCTTTGAAAAGGAAATGAGTTCGCCCCAAATCAACATTAGACAATTTTGATTTGTCTTCTCTTAGAACTGTTTTGTATTTTTATTCAGAATTCAATGGAAATATTAAAAAAAGTGCAAGTTTGATCTGATTAAATTGAGTTTGACGCCTGAAGAGAAACTCCCCGATAAATTTAATTAAATGATGCTCTCTGATAAAAAAATTCTTCACCATAAAAATGTTTTCTGTTTTATACAATATAATAGACATGATATAGACAGATATATTAAAGAGAGGTATTTTAGCTCTTATGCACTTAAATTAGTTATAAAATAAATTATTGTTATTTATTTATTATTTGTTACATATTTTTTTGCTGATGCTATTTTTAGGTTATTGATATTATCTATTTGTGTGTGTTTGTAAGTTCTGTTTAATAGTCGAAAGTCTATCATCATTAAATTTGGCATCTAGGTTTTTGATTGTCTATACAATTATGAGCTTCACGCTCTACCCCGCACACATCAAGGTAGGCAGAGAGAACCTAGGGTTAGGACTCTCCGTTTCCCACTTTCTGCCGAATTCTGAAGGTATTACGCATTGTGTGGCGGAACACAACGCGCAATGCGTGCTTTGCTTCGACACCAGAGCGAAGAAATGAAAATATAATTTTGAATAAATATTTCATTTCCACGATTGGGGATCGAACCCACAACCAGTCGCGCTTACAGTCACGCACCTATGTCCATGCGCCACAGCTGGTTTCATATAACAACAGTGTTAAAAACAGATAAAATTTCAACCATATAAAAAGAAAATATTGCATACAAAAATTAAGAATTCATAAATGATTTTTCCAACAGCAAGGACTCTAAACCGGACTGACAAGTTGTCAGGAGTCGCGAAAACGCTTATTAAACGCACGACTCGGCATCTTCATCACGTCGTGAGGGCACTGAGGGTGGTCTACATACTGAAGTGTCACACGTTTTATATTATTATGGCACTGTGGTTTTTTTCTTCTTGTGGTGTTGAAAATGTTGCTTAAAATATTACGTTTTGTAGGTTATGAGGATAGTGTATGAGGAGAAACTGTCGTGGCGTAGAAATTAAACCAGAATAATTTCATTTATAGTTAGAAATAAATTATGATGATGATTGTGTTTTCATTTCTACGCTTTAGTTGACAAAATGTGTCGTTGTCTGCTATTCAATACGTAGTGTCTTAACACTGCGTACCCTCTGCCTATTCTGTTATACAGAAAATAACATGAAGCTGCTTTCTTAAGCATTGTCAGCAAGGTTTTATGTAGATAAATAGGTGGTTAAGTTAACTAAACTGTATTTTACTATCGCGAGGAAATAAATAATTCAAATATTGAATCATTTATTTCCTGAATAATATATATTATTCCACTGGATGAGTATCGAATTCACGATTACCACGTTTACATTTAGACGCTGATCCATTGCGTCGCGATGGCTTTCAGATCCAAGTAATTACATAGTTGATTCAAATTTAAAGTTGTAGTTGTTTAAGTTCTTATAATTTTATTTTTATAAATCAAAGGTAAATTAATTGATAACCGATGTTTAGTCTACTTAAAAGTAAAACGACTCTGTGACCGCTGTCGAACATTCCACGTACAAATCAAATATTTTGAAGTTATAAAAATCAAATAGTTTAAAAAGAATGTAATGGCACGACATTTGTTGATTCGATTCCCACTCGGTGTAATAAATTATTTTAGTAAGAAGAAGTAATTTTGGTAAGACAAAGCGTGCTATTAAGTTCAGACAGCTGAAGACGTTGTATCCCACATATAGCAATAGCAGGCAAGGCAGAGGGAATCTAGAGTTAAGACACTCCTTTCCTTTTTCCCCGCAAAATTATAGAGGCATTGTGTGTTGAGTGGCAGAACTCAACGCCTCGCTTTTGCCTTGTTAACAGAGCGTAGAAATAAAAATATTATTAAAAAAAAAGCAATTTTTATGTAAAAAATATATTTTATTCGAGATATTCGAGGTGCTCTGCCAAGCTGGGGTATACCGTATAGCTCGAAATCATAATGTCGCGGCCATAACTCAGGAGTTGGCTTGGCACATGCTTGGCACTAGTGTCCCAGTCGATAATCCTTTGTTTTAATTTTTAACTAGTATCCGCTCGCTACTTTGTATACATAAATTATCTCGAAATTTTACTCGTGGGGAAAAAACTTTGAGAATCTTGGGTAAATTATCTTATATTTTCGTTTGGAGTTTTTTTTTAATTATTTAGTTTTTAAGCATGGCGTCGATATACGAGTCCTCGTATATAGTGAACAACACTTTATGAGTATATACATAGTATTTGTCACTACACTATTTTTAAAAAGTTTATTTAGATAAAAAATATGATAAAATATGATTTTTGCCTATAAGACAATAAACTTTTGGTATTCTTATAGCTTCTCGGTTAACGAAGTGTAGGGGATAAGAAATGGCTTCACGCTATACTCCGCATATAAGTTCCGCGTATTAGTAAGTTTTTATAAAAAAATTATACTGTATTCCGCACGCTAGCAGGGTTGGCAGAGGGAACCTGGGAACGTAATGTCGAGACACTATGTTCACATTAAGACGCTGCCGTTTCCCCTTTCTCGCCTAATTCTGAAGGCATTGCGTGCTGAGTGGCAAGTTACCAGAGCGAGAAAATGAAAATATTAAATATTTCGTTTCCTCGACTGGGAAACGAACCTGTTGCGATTACACGCTTGTGCCTCTGCGCCACGACTGCCTTCAAAACATCATGTAAGATTCAGTTCACAGTATTTGTAGAAAATACTAGTTTTCTAAGCCCAGGCGTAGCTTATACTGTCTTAGCGAGATAAGCCCGATTCACAATAAAACTGTTATCGTTGTATGCGTTCGTGTAACTGGAACGTTGCGCTTCTGCCAGATATATGAAAATACATCTTCGAGTGCTAGTGCTGGTGCTGTGTGAATCATATCATTATTTTAGTATTTAATAAAGCTATTGAAATATTTATGGTTTGAGCTAACTGTTATGCGTTTTTGGATGATGGGTTTTTGGTTCTTATAACCGATTTCTTTAGTCAAGAAGGAAGAGGTTTGGTATTTGATAACTATATTTTTTTATATAGGTATGTTAATTTCTACATCATTTGTGGGTGTTTAAAGTCAAGATCTGATGGTACAATCCCATGGAAATACTCGATTTTTATGGGTAAGTCATGAAAGTCTTAAACATATACACAGATACTACGCAGAAATTGAAGAACATAGTGTTTTAAAATATTCTACGTCCACCCTGATATAAACGAGATACAGCGTCAAGTACCAGAATGAGCGATCATCCTTTGTCTAATGAGGTAGTGGAAATAGGAATATTAACAAATATGGAAACTTTGCCTGCCGTTCGTTTCTTTGTTCGCTGTAATGATGGTGATTTGCTTTTTCTTTAACTTACAAGAAAAAAATATGTAAGAGATATAAACGTTCCTCAAATGAAATTTGAACTATCAAACAACGTATTAATTTGCCAGTAAACCATCTAAATTTATTCTCAAGAAAGCTAAAAGGTAGATTTACGACGACATATAAAAGAAGTGATCTAAAAACACACCATTGTATACAAATAATAGGTAAGTCCTGCATTCTATTCTATACAATATCAATCTTTATAGGAGACAGGACTACTTCCTGAAAGAATGAATCACGCTTGAAAAAATCAAAAGCGAAGCGATTCATGTCGACGCGATGCAGTTAAGGCATTAAAAGATAGTGAAATACTGCTAAAGAAGAAATATTACGGAGGAAAATGTATATTATATTGAAAATTTTGAGGCCATCGTGGCGCAGTGGAATATGGTCTGATTATATACGTGATAGTTGGTGATAAGATCCCACGTGAGTTAATGACTATATTTAAATGATTTTTATATCAGAAGTGAGGCCCTCATGGCGTAGGGACATAAGAGATTCTAAACGCGATGGTTGTGGGTTCCCATTCTGAAGAATTTAATATTTTCATTGGGAATTTCGCGGAAAGTAGGGAACGGAAGTTTCTCCATGGAAGGTGTCTGATAACTTGGCTATCAGGTTCCCTCTACCCGCCATGCAACGTGCGGGATGCAGCGTGAAGCTAAAAAAATGCCAGGAGCTCTTAAATATTTACTTTTCCACAGTGAGAGACAACCGTGCGGCGTCGAGTGCCGCCACTTAACATGCAATGGCTCTAATATTATGCAAAACGATCAACTATACTTTGAAAGTTTATATGACGATAATTTCGTATAATAATAATATGATTTGTTTACTTTATTTACTTTTTACAGTACTTTGGTGAAGTTACCGCGTTCAGTAACTTCACCAAAGATTGCAATTTGTGGATACATATTAAGAAAATATATATTTTTGTTTTAGAAAATGTATACAATATTAATAAAATAAAATTATTAAAATACTAATTAAATTAATAATGAAGTCTCGCACGTAAGCAGGATAGCTAAAAACAACGTAGTAGGGTCAAGACTCCGCCAAATTTCCGAGACATTGCATGTTGGGTGGCGGAACTCAACGCCACGCTTTCTAAAACTGATTTATATAATAAAATGATAATAATAATATTTAATTTTACATAAATTAACAAAAAAACAGCAGACATTACATAAACAAAGCGAAATGGGTCAAAGTTGTAAAAGTTAAAAAGATATTGACGTTCGACGTAAACGTGTTTAATAACGCCGTACAAACAAACAGTCGGCAGAGTTTGATCATTTACATAAGAATAATTGTAACCAGACAGCAAATAAAAAGGTAAAAAAGGATATGTTACTGCAAGCTTTTTCCTTCTTTTTTAGTTTTTTTTTATTAGTTTCACGCTGTATCCCGCATATAGCAAGGTGGGTAGCTCTCTACCTATCTATTGTTGGGATACTCTAATTTAATTTTTATTTTTATTACATATATATTATATATATATATATATATATATATACATATTTATAATTGTGTCTTTCAAGTGGACAAAGCCACATGAACTATAAAATAAATTCGATTTTTTAAACAATAATTCAGTTGACAATGAGTTAACTATTTATTTTAATTTAAAATAAGCACTGTATAATTGTGAAACTTAATGATAATAATAATTTTACATAGCAAACAGTAATATTTACAGTTAGTTCCTTTAAGAATATTCGTTTTTTTAATGTTACTTAACATACTCTACAGGGGAAGTACTCGATATAAAACTAGGCACTCTCCGATAGAAGTACAAGGACGTGATCGTATAACGGTAGAAATTTTTAGCTCGTCAAGTAAACTTTAAGCTTTTTACAGTTAATATGTAAGAAAATTACACCTAATTTTATAATAATTTGTTTTATAGAAGTTCTCCTTTTAACATAGTTTATTTAATGTAATTTTTGCCCTATATTAGTACTTTATTAGTACTTTAAATGTTATTACGGAAAACGTAATAAAGTACAACTTCACGCTGTATCCCGCATATAGCAGGATATGCAAACAAAACCTGTGGTCGGACACGCCGTTCCTAACTTTTCCGTTCAATTTTCGAGACAGCGTGTTGTGCAACGCGAGTGCATAATTTTTTTTAACGTCACGCTATATTTCATACACAACGGAGTACCCCCTACGGAGAACCTGGGTACCTAATATTTAGATACTCCTTTCCTATCAGAACACTTTTGTTATCCATTTTTCGGCGAATTCTTAAGGCATTGCGTGCCAAGTGGTGGAACTAAGCGCAGCGCTACTGTGCTATGACATGGATGATATCTTTCTTGGAGCCAGAAATGTTTTAGATATATTTTCTGAGGCCAGTCGTGGCGCAGGAGCACAAGCGTGTCACTGTTAGCCGCTACATATCATGGGTTCGATGCTGACTCCAGAAAAGGTAATCTCCATATATAATAAAAGGATAGAAAAGTCAATTCTGTACATGAAAGATAT
>DWAP01004519.1:0-10893 GCA_018230625.1 Heliconius eleuchia
TATATATATATATATATATATATATATATAAATATAATATAACACATTTAAAATACAAATCTATTTACATTGTAAAATATTATAAATTATTATGAATATTAAAATAATTGTGGCAGTTCTACTATATGTGTGCGTATCCACAGCCCGGAACGGTACAGCGGTCTCCCGGACGAGGGTGTGATCCTGAACGCGATCGGCGTCACCATCGTTGCCATACTGGCCGTCGTCATATATATCCTGTCCACGGACAAGTTCAAACGAGATGCCCGTGATATAAGAGCTTCCGTTGATCTGTAGATTTAATAGACAACGCCTGAGAATTATTTAAAAAGCTAAAGTATAATTGAAATCTATTATAAGATAATTATTATTTTTGAGCAATTTACCTTTTCTCGTTTTTTTTTTTTTTTAATGTAAATTGTATATAAAATCTCTTGTAACACGGACAGTCGATTGTACGCTATCATTTATTTATTACCCCAAAAAATACGATTTATTAAAAGGAAACTATGAAACACTCGTAATTCATACAATTTTTATAAATAATGATTTAATTAAACGTTATATTTTTTACGATTTTAATGTTAGTAACTAAATACGATTATGTTAATCTCCATTAGATTATAACATTATAAGAAATGAAAAGTACCTACCTATGTACAAATATGGAGGCTTTTAAATAAGATATTTTTGATACACGATATATAGATTAGGTTCGGTCTGTATCAGACCAAAATGCATATATTTTTATTTTTTATAACATAATTATTAAATATATTTGTATAAGTTTTAGTTTGTAATAATCATTTGAAGAATAATGAGCGGTGCACTTTAAAGTATATTTTATTTTGTTATAATAAAAAATTGTAAGGCAAATTGACTTTTAATTTATTTTTTGTATAATTGGTGTGGGTGTATATAATTAACAGGGCATCGGCGAAATATATAAATTTTAATTTATTCACACTACATATTAACCAACTATTATATATTACTTAACTATAATGATATATGACACGATTAATGTTATTTAATACTTACAACTAATTCTAACATTAAAATATCTTTTTTTACCAAGAAAATGCATAATCGTATTTGATGTGCTTATTTATAGACGCTAACGCTTAAGCTTATCTAAAATTCATAAAATAAAAAGGTTATATTACCTTCACGTCGACTAACTAACACGGGGCATGCGGTGCGCAGGAGCGAGACGTACGCCGCGATGACGACGGAGGCGATCGTCGTCAACGCCATCGGCATGGCGGTGGTGGCCGTCGCGGTGCTGGTGCTGTACACCGTGCGCGGCACCGGCGGCTACCGGCTGCGCAACGCGGCGCAGAACCCCAGCTAAGCGACTACGGTAACCGCTTTCATTATCTGTTGGCAGCGTAGTTTTTAATCTGTCTGATTGGTGTTTTATCTGTGCTTTGTCCTCTTCATATTATGTCACGTGATTAATGACAATTGACAGTCGTTAAATTTCGATTAGAATTTTTCAATTGTGACAAAATTCAAAAAGTTAAAAACTACGCTCTCAATTGGAACGCACAACAACAAATATTGTAAATGTTTTATAAACTGTTTGATTATCTTACCTATATATTTGATTTTATATTTACTTTTAAAAAAACTTAAGACATTTGTTTTATTGAAAATGTCATTTATCGAATCTAAACTTTATGTACGAAATTAATCTTTATGTCTTAAAATGGACGACTCAACACTTTATTAAACCTTAATACCTATTTATTCAAAACTGGTGTTTTAGCTCAATTTGTTGTCTTTAGGTTCATCGGATTCTACATTATTATATATGTTATTGTTGTGACGGTTGTGCGTTGTTCTATTGTTACACTTTTTAAAATATTCTTGCAATTTTAATCCGTCTTCTAAATTATGACGACTGATGTATCCTTTTATTTCAGAAAAAAACTTTTAAAATTTCAAACATATTAAAATTGTATTATTTAGTTTTACTTCTAGTAGATATATTAACAGACTTAAGGACGCTACGCAAATTTTGTGTACTGTTAAAAAACTTAATCAACGAAAACGCATTCTTCTTCGTATTTAACTTTCTATGTACTCGCTATTCTGTGGTAATATAATTATTATTAATAATACCTACGTTATAGATCCGTAGTTCTAATAATTGACACGTAGTTTGAATGTCATTCTGTATATTTAAATGGAATTTACAGGAATGGGTTCTCGTTGATCAAAAATATTTTTCAGTTCTACCAATTTGTAATAGACAAAAAAAAACTAAGTGGCCATATACCTAACACTAGGTACAGAGTTAACAACATTTTAGTAGTTTATTAGTTAAGACATTTTAGTATGTAAACTGTATATAAATTAAAATTAAATTAATGTAATGTGCGAGTGTTCGATAGTTGTAGTTGTGATCGATTCGTAGTGGATAGACTCGAATGTATTTATTATTAGGGCAAATAATAGGTTCCGATAGATTGAAACGTATTACTGGTTTTCAATTTTTTCAAAAAGTAATTAGATATCGATAATTATATCTTATAATTAAAAATTTTCGACAGATTTTCAATATAAACTAAACGTATAATTGCTTAGATAATTGAGAGAAGTTAATTAAGTTTAAAATGTATGTTAGATCGATGTACGCGTGTGTACTGTTAAGGAAGTGTTCATTCGAGTTGCCAAATTCCATGTAAACGTCTTGTGGTAATAATTGTTATAATAATCAATTTATAAATCTGCGTGTAGCATGTTTATTAATAATAATATAGGACGCTCAATATGTTTATACGAGGGGTACCTCCATATAGTTTCCTTGTGTAGAGATTGAGTAAGTTTTCTATTGATTAGATAACGTTATTTGTATTCCATTTTGTATAAAACATTCCAATGAAAAAAATCGAGCATTTTAAAGATTTTTAATTATCAAATTGAATATACATCAGTGCGAAGACTGTAAGCGTAAGTAGCGCATAGAATGATGTGCGATAATTTTTACTCAATGCAAAAGAGCGTATTTACAAATTTTAAATGTTCCCGTTTTCGAGGATCCCTTAGAGACGCCGGGGCCAAGTTTTTATATTATGAAATCCAGTCCTTTAATCAGCGAAATGGAAACAATGTTCTACCAGATTACAAACCAACCGAGAAACGACAGTACCTGCAAACCTAAAATTAAGTACATTCTAAATTAACATGTTTTGCGAGCAGCGATTTTAAAATTTTTAATATAACTTTTTAATATTTGTCTATAAATTTAATCTATTTGAGAAACGTATAATTTTTAAACTTAGTTTTATTGATTACAGTTGTATATTGGTTACTATGAATTTTATCACTGTTTTACATTTTTAAATATTTATACGCATTCATAATGGTACATTAAATACATGTATAAAATGAGTTGTTTTATTTATATCCTTAACAACAGCTACCTCTGACATTCAATAAAAAAACAAACAAGCATTTTTTGCTTATAAATAATAAGTATTCATTTATTCGCTCCAGTAACAAAAAGCAAAGCGCGGTGTTGAATTCCGCCACTCAACATGCCTTGCCTTGAGAATGCCTTAAGAACTCGGTAGTAAAAATGTCTTAATGGGAACACTTGTGTGTGACTGTAAAATCGACTGGTTGTGGGTTCGATCCTCACTCGAGGAGATGAAATATTTACATTTATATTTTTATTCTTTGTTGAGTTCCGCCACTCAACACGCAACGCCTCCAAAACTCGGAGGAAAGTGGGGAACGGAGTGTCTTAATCCTAGGCTCCTTCTGCCTACCCTGCTGTGTGCGGGATACAGCGTGAAGCTGATTCACCCACAAAATGTGGATTTTTAATTTCAACAGAATATAAATAAGAAGATACTTAATACAATGAACGATCTTTATTACGTCTGTTTGACGATATTTACGATAATTATTTACCGCCAAAAAATAAAGCAACGATAAATTTACGATCCTCGACTGCGTCAATTACAACTCCCAAGTCATGCACATGATAATGCTACAACAAACTTATTAAATAAATACAAATAATATTCTCTAAATAAATACAATTATATTCTCACGAGAAATATTAGAAATGTTAATTATTTTCTCATAATACAAGTCAATAATTGTAGAGTAATTCTTAAAATTAATTTGTTTTTTAAATAAAATATATTCCACCGGAAAATTCTTTTATTAAGCAATAAATATTGGCGCCAAAATTGTTGTCCTTTTTTATGTAATGAATATTTAGTAGAGGTGTCCAAATAAAACCAAGCAATACTTGTCACTTATTTATTTGAAGAATTTAAACTTTTAATCGAATATTGAAGAAAAAACATGATATCAAGTTAATTTATTATCACACACGACGACGTTTTCTAACATCTTTATAGACATACATACACGAGAATAGACACACAAATGAATGTATAATTTAATCAAGATTTTTGTCTCTGGATTACAACTATGAAGCGTAATGAAGTAAATGTAAATAATTTACGATATTTATTATAATACGTATATTGAATGGTTACATAAGCGCAGACCTATATACGTTATGACACCACTTTTTGAATGATATTTTATGGAATTTTTTTTTCATATTTTTTTTGTTATAATATTTTTAGGTAGGGTAGGTGTTGAATGGAGAAACTACTAGTAAGTCTTATTGTACCACAGTAATTTAAAATATTTTATTATTAAACTTAATGTTTTCACGTTTACAATATGATTTGAATGTAATATAAGATATTTTGTAATCCAGATACAAACGTCTGTACCATTTTAGTTATTTATTAAACAGCGAAAGACAGCGAGTCCAAGATTAAAGTCAACGAACATACTTTTATAAATATTTGGCCATATTTTGAGCAGCCTTCGAATATTAGCTAAAAAGTAATTGTGAAACAAGTTTGACGTAATTAAATAATTAATTCATTAAATATTTTTTTCTTCTTTACATTATATAATCCTTTGAAATATGTATTTTTTTTTCATAAATTATTTTACTAAATTTGCATCTTCATTTCTAATAGTTAAATATTCACAAATTTACTCCATTATATTATAATTAGATTTTCTCGCAAAGGAGGCTACGCCTTTCTACGTTATACATTGAACATGTTCATGTAACACTACAGTCGCTTGTACATACACCCTGACACACGAATTGGTCAATGAACTTTAGTAAATACGATAAAATTTAAGTAAAGATGGACAATTTTGATTAATTGATAAATAATCTTTTGAAATACACAATTAGTTTAAACATGCAATAGTATTTATCTCATAAGATTAACATTCATTATTTTCCACACACATTTAACATATCTATATATGAAACTTTTTAAAATATCGACATCACTGAAATAACGCTACATACACACAGTACTTAATAAAATATTCATATATAATCTGATTTAAGAAACTGTGCTCAATTAATATCTACTCAAACCATTCTCTTAGTAATAACAGAATCATAAATATTATATAATAATATTTTGTGTAAAAACGCTAAAAAGCTGTATTTTAGTGTTTTCTTAAAAATATTGTATTATCAACCGAAACAAAATATCTCTAGTTAGGCCTATAGAAAACTATAAAAGCTACACAAATGATAATTACTCATAAGATAATTAATTACCTATGACAAAAATGCTTGGAATAATTGACAAACACATAATCTATTAGTGCCTTTGTTTAATATAAATAATAAACACTAAATAGTTACATTTTAATTCTATTAGGAATACAGCTAAAAATCAACTGTGGTATTCTAAGTTTACATTAAACTTAATTTACTTATTGATCTGCTGCCATAGAAACGAAGGACATTTTCAATAGTAAAAGAGTTTTTGTGAGTATTGTATTATTTGACTAAATTTTTTTTTGTTTTTTTTTTCAAAGTTCAAGCGTCCTAGCCAATTACGCTTTTCGTTTTATCGAGCTACGTCCAAAAACTTAGATTTGTTACAATTTGTTTTTTGTTGTTAGCATTTGTAGTGAGATTTTTATAAAATTACACCACATTTTCACCCAAAAGACTATCTACTATACATAGAAGCATAAATAATATCTATTTAGAAATATATAAGAATATAAATGCTTATTCTAGTAAAATAAAAACAACTTTAACATCCTTGATGCAGTTATGGCACATTATAACATGTGATGATAAGTACAAAGTAATTTAAGTATACAAAACGAAAGTTATAGAGAGCACAATATATAAATAAAATAAAAAAATTAAAAAAATAAGTTAATTTAACTATAATACTGGGATAAGAATTTGTTCTAAGATATATTTGTAAGATTGTCTTAAAAATCTCAAATTCATTGAAATCTCAAAAATCTTTTTTTTTCTGTTTTTGTAATATCTTAATAGATATTACAAATATTGGCTAATGCCAAAAGATTCATTAAGCATATTTTCATCCATATAAGGTGAGGTCGTATTCAATAAATGTCATAATGCATATAGGCTAATAATAAATATTTTTTTCATAAACATAAAAACGATTACAGTAAAGTATCTTAAAATAGAACCTATTTGTTTAACATTGTGCGCTCTGTTTACTAAATGAACTTTGCTAGAAATTCTCAAAATAAAAAGAACAAATTTGTTGCGAAAATAGTGCATCAACGCTTTAAAAAAGTTGCATAAATTCAACAAAACATATATTTAATCTATCACACTTATAATTGCATTTCTATATTATTAAATATATCAATTTAATATTTAAAACAGAAAAGCTATGGAGTTAATATTAACACATGTGAAAATTTCAACACCTATTTCTGCGATAAGACACACTCCGTGATATTAGCTCCTGACACTAATCATTTATGGATACTTTTTATATGAATTACATAATATGAATAAGAAAATTTCAAATTTTATATTAATTTAAAATTTGCATGCACTACTATTATAATACATTTACAAGTTGTAATAAAACACAGTACACAGGAGGCGAACACCGGAGTCAGATTTCTAGCACAGCCGTTTACGAATATACACTGCTCGACCAAATATACCACTGATCAGACATTTTTATTTTACAAAAGAATATTTAAAATAAACTTTCGATTCAAACGAGATAAGCCTCTGCGAAGAATGCGACGATTGTGAATTCGATTCCCGCGGGAATGAAGTATTTTAATTTCCTTCTTTTGGTAAGGCGACAACAGGCGGCGTTATCGCCACTCAATACTAGTCTTGAACATTAAGCGAAAAATGGGAAACGGAGTTTATAAAGTTTTTTCACTAAGTCTTTTCTACCTATCTACCCATCCTGCTCATATAGCAGGATACAGGGGGAAAATAAGTCAATATTTCGTGTATTGTTATATCTATCGTTCTATCGTTTTACTTTGTATGCAATATACTTTATTTATGGAAAAGACAAGGCAAACCAGCGTTCGGGTCACCTGATGGTAAGTGACTACCACCGCCCACGACCCCGTGCAACACCAGAGGAGCTCGTATATTATTTAAGACTTATTTACAAATAAATAGTTAAAGGTAAGTCTTATTGAAAAAAAATTATGATTACAAATGTCCTATCAATTGTATATGAATGTCGAGAAACATTTAACACTCTCACGTTACATTACATTAATAGATTTTTGAAAACGCTATAAAGAAGATCTCTTTCTACTATATAACTTTAAAATATGTATCCATAAAATATGTTTCTTTTTTTAATTATATTTTCCTACAGTAATTTAAGAGATAAATGCTTAATTTCATATCGGGATACATTGGTTTCCCCAAAATATTATTTAAAAATACAATAACAATACTGTAATTTATTTCACACATTGCTAACTATCTAGTGAGAAGAAATATTTAAACTTGTAGTATTTAAATTTATTCCGATTTTTAATTAATAATCTTAAATATTATTTCAAGTTAACTTCAATGAAATGAAATCTAAATAGGTTATCACTTCCTTCTGAACTATATAATATCACAAGAAATAAGTAAATGCTTCAGTTTATTAGCTATTAATTCAATATTACTACAACATTGAATTGTTTCATTTGATTATTATTTAATTTTACTAAATAAAATAAATTTCTAACACCGAATGTAAGACGCTGATATAGTGTTTTATAAAATCTATCAGGCAATTATATAAGTACATCTGTTTTTTTTATTTTATAAGTTTTCTTTAAATATAGACATTTTTAAAAATTTTCAGAGAGATTTTTTAAAATTATAATGTAAAATAAATTGTGCAAGAAAATTATTACTCACAAATTCATTCCATTCAGTAATATTATAAAACTATTCTTTAGTACTATTAACAAAGACAGAGTTTACTAAAGCGTGCTAAAATGTCTTTTACCCACTGATAATAATGTAGATAAAAAAAATAATTCTATATATTTTTTTAAACGGATTGACTTATTAAGCAAAACTTTTAAATACCTGTTAAATTAAACATTAATGTAATCCTCGTTTGTTTCCGAATTTGCAATGATGACTAGGCTGAATGCGTCAATACCTAAATAAATAGTCGGAATATATCCAATACCTAGGTCATTAGGCTGAATATATTAGTGCCTAAGCCTTGAAGTACTGCGGGAACTCATTAGAGATGGCCCTTACGAGCGCTTGGTCGTCGCGGCTCGAGTCGCCCTCTTCACAGAATATTCTAGCAAAACAGCGGAGCAGGTCGTCACGCCGGTGTAAGTGGGAACCGTAGTCGGTGTTGCGGATTATACCTTGCAGTATTTTAAGGTATTGTTGACGACGCTGAAATTTAGAGAAAATTAAATATATTTAAAGTTGTTTTAGAGATGGCGTTAATAGTCAACGGACATATAAATATATAAGAAAAATATATATCAAATTTATTGTAATCGACCACCATCAAGTCCTATACAGTAGTCTTTTAATAGCCTAAACGCAACATGCGTGGGCTCACAATTAATTTAAATTATACAATAATGTAATTATTTCTTTTTATACAGTTTGATTTGTTTTAAAAATAATGATCCATCGTTGCTTGGCGACAAAGCGTCTAACTGTCTACGCGACGGTTGTAGTTTCAATTCCCATTTGGGAGAATGAGTTATTATCATTTCTTTGGACTAGTAACAAGACAAGGCGTTGCGTTGGGCGTTGCCTGGGTATCTATCACTAGCTTTCTTGTGCCTACCCTGCAATATGCGGAATGCGGTGTAAAGATAAAAATAAAGGAAAAAAAAAGCTACTCACAACATCACCAGGAGACAGATCTGCGAGCTGCCTCACAATGATGTCGATGGCGACTTTGACATCGTTTGTATAAAAATGTTCCGCGGTTTTCTTGCGACTAAAGAGGTCTATTACTAGTTTTAATACGGAGTGTGCAGGTTCGGGCTCATGATCGAAAATGTGCACTGGATCCTCTGTTAAATGTAATTGAATAGATTTAAACAAATATTCATATATTAAAAAAAGAACCATCATGCGGCCATCGTGGGGCAGTGCAGGGGCACAAGTACGGAATATGAAATATTTAATATATTATTTTTTCCTCTTATAACAAAGCAAAGCTAAACAAAAAGTCAATATAAAACTATGTTAACTAAAAAAAGAATATTAATTCATACATCAATATTTAAAAAATATTGATGTATGAATTAATAATATTTTTTTCTATTGTGACTTAATTGTTACCATAAAACCTCTATTGTCCAACACTCAACACGCAATGCTTCAAGAATACAGCGAAAAGATAAAATATTTCTAAAGTTTAACAGTTATATTACAATAGGAAGGATAAATAGTAATTCATACATCATTATTTTCTTTTATTAATATATAATAACGTTGTTACTAATTGCTGTATGTACATGGAAGACACGACACGCTCTGATGTCGAGGCAAAGCGCGGCGTTAGGTTCCGCCACTCAACGCGCAATGCCTCCAGAATTCGGCGGAAAATGAGGAATGGGGTGTCTTACCACTAGGATCCCTCTGCTTTTTTATTTTCAATGTACAGATATAGTTTCTAAAATGATAATATTATTGGATTCCGAAAGCAATTCAGATTAGTATCTATAATATAATAATTTTATATACCTTCGCGATTAAGTAAAAGAAGTACTTTCTCACAGAAAGTTTTAGCATTATCCATAGTCTCTAAAGCATTCAGAAGTAAATTTTCAAAGGGATTTTCAAATTGTAGATTATATGCAAGGAGAAGCGTCAGGAACAAATCAGGTATCTGTTCATCTACATCTGTTTCTGGCGGGTCCTCGATGAGTTCAAGAAGAAATTGTGCGAATTCCATTCCAAGTTGTTCTGAAAAAAAGTGAAAAATAATTAATTCTAAACTTCAGGGTTTTCAATATTCAATACAACGAATACAAACAGCGGTACAGAGCGCGAATGAAAATTCGTGGGTTCGATTCCCAATCGAAGAATATTTTTTTAATATTTTATGTGCTTGCTTTAGTAACAAGGCAAAGCGCGGCGTTCAGTTCCACCATCTAGACACCGGGAACTAAGCATTTTAATACAAGTTTTCCGCTCTTAGGGACACACTAATTTGCACATTTGTCAGTAGAGAGCATCCAATTCACCAGAAATATATGGACCATCAAGAACGCCCTACACGACAGTATTAATGAGAACACTCTTAGCCGATTTTACTTAGAAACCGATTCATTTTAACTTCACTGAAATCAATAAGTTAATTAAAAAAACACAAGAACAAAAAAGGCAAGAACAATCAAAATTTATAGCATACAAAAAATCATAAGAAAAAGACCAAATTTTCTCTGCCTATCCTGCTATTTGAGGATAATAGAGAACCTCCTTCGGCTTTTTCACGTGTTAAGAAGCAAACAAAAGCCCTCACCGAAGTGCGTAACGGGCAGCTGGTCGGCCATGGACAGCACCATGGA
>DWAP01004520.1:0-10893 GCA_018230625.1 Heliconius eleuchia
GAGCGAAGAAATGGAAATATAAATTTAAGTAAACATTTCATCTCCTCGAGTGGGGGTCGAACCCACAACCAGTCGGTTCTATAGTCACACTTTGTGCCACTGCGCCACGACTGGCCTCATAACTATTTTTAAAATATTAATAATTTTATAATTTATTATTTTTACAGTTTTTGCCGAAAATAAAAATGTAAGTATTTTTTTTTTTTTAATAAAGTATATACAGAAATAATAATTATTATATTTATTTCAATAATGTTTATTGCAGAAAAATAATATAGAGAAATATAAAAAGCTACCAGAGCAATACTTTTCGACTCCTTTGCCTATGAAGATTAAAGAATTTAATACTTTTCTAAGAGAACATCAATTAGACGTAGAGTCAGTGACTGCAACTTTAAGGAATTCAGTTTCATTTAGTGCTGATAAAACACTAGATAAATGGAAAATGAGTAAAAAATATGCCCCAAAATCGACATCGATCACCAACTACACTAATTTCCTAGGAGGTAAGCAGTTTAATGTAAAAGTGGCAAAGGAAAATAAAGAAAAACAAAACGTTAAATTGATTGGTGTCGATTATGAAAATATAAAACAAGGACGATATGACGATCTTAAATATGCTGACATCAAAGATAATCTGGACAAAGATGCATTTAGATTTACTAGCATGAAAACATATGGTAGCTATATTGATAATACGAGTACTCTAAAGACAACTAAAACAGCTAAACCTTTAAAATATCCTAAAAAAATACAAGTTAGTGGTCATAATTATAAGTATGATATAATATTTCATAACATGAAAAAGAAGAAGAAAAGGAATTTCGATAACATGTAGAATAGTAAGTAGCATTTTTCTGCGATGTCATAGTATATATTTAACACATACATTTCAAAGATAAATAAGAGAAAACGTGCTAACCTAGTGTTAAGACACTCCGTTTCCAGTAAGACATTTTCCCCACTTTCTACCGAGGTCTAGCGCGCGTTGCGACTTGAATGGCTGAACTCAGAGCCGATCTTTGCTTCGTTATCATAGCAAGCAAATGAAAATATTAAATATTTAATTTCCCCGAACGTGAATCAAATCTGCAACCGTCACGTTTACAGTAAGGTATATATATGAGTAACGTATTAGGTCTTAAATCATTATTTTAGTGATTATTATAAGCAGGATGTGCAAAGAGAGAACCTAGTGTTAATACTCATTTCAAATTCAAATTAATTTATTCAAAATAAGAAGTTACATGCTTAATTTTTTGAACGTCAAATAATTAACCACCAGTTCACTAAAGTTAATGCGTCAGACCTGAGAAGAACTGGCGCATGAAACTCAACGGGATTTATTTATTTATTTTAAATTCCCCACCCCCCAATTTCCGCTAAACATTTTGAGACATTCCGCGTTGAATGGTGGACCTCAACGCCAGGTGTTTACCTTAATTCCAGAGCGAAGAAAATGAAAATATTAAAGAATAATATGAGTGGGATCGAACCCATAACTTTCGCGTTACAGTTTGTGCCCTTGTGCCTGCACTACGACGGCCTCAAATATATTATTTATTTTAATTTATTAGATAAATCTGGCGATAAGATAGGAATCTTAAGATAAATGTGAATATTTGCAAAACCCACAGGAATCTTAACGGATTAAACTATACTATGAAACAAGTATGCCATAATTTCACTAATTCTTATCTATATATTCCTCTATATCTATATTTTTTCATATATTTATAATTAATTCTTGATATTTCTGTAATAACCATATAAATGATGTCTCTACTACAGATTTTATTATTTTATTGTAGTTTTATATCTATTTTTGCTTTAAAGCCGATTATAATATACCGAGTTATATAAAAATAATATGAACGTTTCTGTAGAACATGTACTTTCGTGAGCCGACTAGAATTTCTAAACATTTATTTATAAAATAAACATTATTTTGAACATTTAGCTTTAAATACAAATATCAAAAGAAGTTATCATAAATAAGACGATTGTGAACATGAACGTAAAACACTTAATAAGGCTCAAGATCCTGCCAACTAGAAAATATCTTGGTAATCGGATTTTTTCATATTTATTTATAAATATTTCTTGTTTATTTATAAGTATTTATATAACGAACAAATAAATTACCATACTGACTTACAGAAAAATTAACTAGAAAAGATAATGCAGTAATATGCTATTTATATTATCAATTAAAATCAAATCTATCCTTAAAATCGTAAAATTCAATTAAATATATTGTTTCTATTTGTAAATGGGGAACAACTCTATAAACAAATTGCTTTACAATATATAAATGAAATAAATCAGCTTCACGCTGAATATATGAAACTAAGAATTTTTTGTAGCATCAAAACTATTTTAATTGTCCGTGGATATTAAGGCTAACCTATATCTAAATAGACTGGCTTTTTAAATATTAATGTCTGGAAATCGATATTTATTTTATTAAGAAATATATATTTAAAATGCTGTACAGATAATGTAATTCAAAACAAAAATTACAATGACTTAAAAAACAATGTCGATTCTCTGTCGGTCAGTGCGAGTACATCAAAAATTCACGGTACGTTTCCATCCAATATGAAGCGGGGTTCGTGACTGACTGGTGGTTGCGATCGTAATTGAAACACGACGGGTGTATTTCGCTTAACTTTATTTAAGATTTTTTTTTGTCTACGGCGAACAATTTTATTCATTCTCCTTTCCTTTCAAGATCTTCAAAAATAATTTTAAAAAAAGTTATAAATGAATAAATTCAAGATAATTTCTTCAAATAAAAAAATAGACGTATTAAGACCTACGTGCCTTAGTATACGGCAATCTATTTTCAATAAACTTTTTTTTTGAAATGTATAATTAGTATAAAAATAAATATCACTAGTAATTACGAAAAAGATAAAAAAAATACATTTATTAATTTATTTATTATGATAAAAGTATAAGTTATTGTAGATAAGTATTATACTTATCTTTTTGTAACACACTATCTTTGGCAAAAATCTATTAAAATGAATTTAGACATTTTGAGGCAGCTATGGCTTTTTATAAAAAAATATATGCCATACAAAAGTTATTTATTATTTTTTTTAAAAGTTAAAAACGCTTAAAAATAAAAAGACAAAGTCTAACTCGTAATTCTGCCGATATCAGTAAGTTATAGTACTGTACGGTAAGGCTGCAAGCCATTGAATTCGCTCTTTGTTCAGTCTCGGCCTTACTAACAATTTACAATGTCGAAGTGCAATGGCACTGAAAAAGGAAAATTTGGCAGCCTGAAACTCTAGGATGAGACTTTTATTACAATGTTTATACTAAACATATATAATA
Organism: Heliconius eleuchia; assembly: GCA_018230625.1. Lineage (NCBI taxonomy): Eukaryota > Metazoa > Arthropoda > Insecta > Lepidoptera > Nymphalidae > Heliconius > Heliconius eleuchia. Next base: position 3,349 of record DWAP01004520.1, read on the forward strand.
GTACTAATTATAAAAAATATTTAAAAAATACATTAGCTCATATAAAATAAATGTTTTAGATATCAACAATACCTAAATTAAGTGAATCTTGAAACGTAGGCATCTGAGATTGGATTTGAAAGATGTTTGTTTACTCGCAGTTGCTATTTTATTTAAGATTAATTCGCATTCTCGTGAAAATCTACGGACCACAATTTTAATTACTAAAACACCTTCACTACCCCTAAATTTATTCCTTTAACAATAATGTTATTTGACAATATATTTATACATTATTATTTTAATAACGTTTTTAAAAACCAAGGTAAAACACATACCGTCTATAATTCTAAACGATTGCAAAATAGATTCTACGCAATTGCATTAAATGATGTGCATCACCCAAGTCACATACTTCACAAAGTTTCCTTCCAATAAGAGTCGTTGCCTACAAGCAATTGCTCCCGATTGACACAATTTCATAACTTTTATAGTCTTTTTCATCTACATCTACTCTCTTTTACATGAGTTTACAAACAATATTATATTACTGGGTGTAACGCGAACGACGGATCAGCGGTTGTCTATGGATAGAGGACCTTTATCGATTTTCATTAGCGATTTTCTGTGGTTTTGTTTATTGTTTTTTTTATTTCAAAAAATACAAATTCTCAAATATCACCTGAACCTCCTCAAATATCAGCTTTTTTGGAAGAAGTCGGACTCTTGAAGAAAGTTGGCAAATACAGCCTGCCCGTTGAGTCTGCGCTCGTGACTTTATTTCTGAATATAACTCAATAGTAGGTCTTTTGTGTCACATAATAGTTTAAAATTATCGGCTTATAAATCTTGGAAATAATATTGAAACAGAAAAATAGTTTTATAATAAGCAAAATTTAATAAATACTTCCAAGAACTGTAATGAAAAAAAAATACTGGTGTTTTTTTCTAAAAGTAATTCTAAAAACTAGTAATGTAACTACGTTGTAGAATAATCTGAAAGTTTCATAGGTGTAGCTATTAAGCTCAATTAGACAATATGTTAAAAATGTACTCGAATCATAAAAAAAGTAACAAATTGTTATTCTTTTCACGAGAATGGACTACATTTAAATAGGTATTTTGAGGTATTTACATAAATATTTTTCACTACTTTACTGTTATAAGACAATATTTATAGAGTAAAAATATTTTAATATTGTAAAGCTATCCTAGCACAGGCCGTGAACTGGCTAATGCTCTTCGGTGGTGGTTTACATTTACTCGCGCTGCTGTGTTTAAATCGTGTTTATTACAAAATTTTAGCAACTATAGAAAAATATTTTAGTAGCAAGAATTAAGTTATTAAGAAAAATGACAAATATTTCGGAGGTATTACAAAAAAATGTTCTAAATCGTTGATTCGTCGACCACGTTACACCCCGTATACTTACTTACCGATAAAGGTTCAAAGAGATTAATGTTTACCAAGATTAAGCATAATTTTAAAATTGTAGGTACATTAGAAATATAATATATTACATTTTATTATGACCTTGCTATTTCTAGCAAATAATTTCTTTAAAATGACTCTCACTATACAAGTTTGTATTAAAAAGTAAATTCTGTTCAACGTTTAAACTTTAAAAATGCTACTTTTTATTCCATGTCACAATCGCTTCTAGATGTAGAGCTATTCAGGTGAAAAGCAACTACTACACAAAACTTTGCTCAGCATTTCCCTAGGCCTAGATTTTAACTTTTTTAGAATAAAAATGGTAGCGTTCCAAAGGCTAAAATACGGTTTCGCTTTTAATAAATAATTGGCACTAGAAGTTTCCATTAGTTTTTTATCTAAATATATTTTGTATATTATATTAGTATTTTATCTAAATATATTTTGTATATTATGTGACATGCAAGTCATGGCGCAGGGGCACAAAATATGACTGTAAACGCGACTGGCCGTGGTTTAAGTCGAGGCAAAAGCGCGGCGTTGAGTTCCGTCACTCAACACGCAATGTCTCCAGAATTCCGCGAAAAGTTGGCAAAGGAGTGTCTTAACACTAGGTCCCCTTTGACTACTCTGCTGTGTGCGGAATACAGCGTGAAGCTGATTTTTTTTTCATATGACATGTAAAACTGTATATTTTTTAATGCAGGCACATGATTAGTATCCAAACGAAACTCATCCTAACCACACAAATAAAGTTTTAATATTTTTTTACCCAAATCTAGGTTAAGTCGAGTAATTTACACACGCACACATATAAAATATATAAATAATATTGTAGCATAACTGCTTCCGAGACTAAAGTGTCCTTTGGCGTAGTCGCAATGTAAAGCAAAGCCCGTTAGTCCACGGCCTCGTGCCTCTAATTAAGGGTTAATCCAATTTCCGTGGAACGTTATTAAATATTTTTATTTCACTCCTTGTGGGTGGTTGTTGCGAGTCGAATCATTCAAATCCTATTTAATTTTAGCACACGTATTTTCTGTTTCTGCTCACGCTACGAGTAGGTAGTACGTAAATAAATTGCCGCGGTGTAATTTTTATGGAAGAGTGATTCTAGAAGTACATACTGTGATCGCGGTCGTTTTCTTACATTATTTCAGCTTTTCCGCTTTTAAGTATCATCAGAAAATAAAGAATTAGATTAGATATTGACTAAAATGTTAGACTAATATAATGAGACAGAAAAATGAAATAATGCAATCGCTGCAATATTTTGAGGAACGTGACGTTTCAAGAAACGTGCATATAATTTGAAGAGAATGTACATTAAAACAATTTTCATATTATTATACTTAATTCTAATATGCTAAAGATATATTTTAAATATTATAATAAAAGTCTAGAATATTGATTGTTTCTTTGATCACCGTCGCGTACGGAGTATGCAAATACTAATCTTTTTTCTGTGTCTATTTCAATTGTTTCGCAGCAGGAAAGCGTACGAATGGAACATGCAACGTTTTGTGCGCTTGCATTCACTGTGATTGCTATTTGTTACGCTATTTTGCGTCTATTGCGAACATGTTCAGAAACTGGGATGAAAAACATCCGTGGAAATACGAGAGGTAACAAGAAATTTTATTTTTTTTATTATTTATTGCATTGTATTACAGAGTTATCTTAACATTTTGTATTTTGTTTTAAAATAATGAACGTTTAGTAACGACGATAGTCCATTTCAAATAATTTATTCTCTACCTGTTTTTATAGTAAATTAGGGGGCTTCACCCCCTGCTCGCTTCGCTCACGAACCCTCGTCTTTCAATGATCAAAAAATAACATCATTTCATGAAAATATTATTGCTATAATATTAATTATAAAGAGAAAATTTTGTTAAACATTCTTATTCATATATCAGGAGCTATTGGTTCGATTTGATAAATTATTTCTATGTTCAATAGTCTATTTGTCGAAGAAGGCGAAAAAACGGGAAAGTGGTAGTTCTTTAAAACAACGGGAGAACTGGAGAACTATTTTTTATTCAATTAAATGCGTTAGATGCGTTATACATTTTATATAGATCAAATTTGGTTTTCACAGTGTATCAATAAAATGAATATTTTAGGAGTCATCATAGTTTTAAAATACATGTGACTAAGTAGTCGCGTCGTGCGTGATAGTACTCGCGAAGGTCAGTGGACGGCCGTATATATGTAACGTAAGTGTAGCATAATATTAATATAAATAATAGCTATTATCTATTTTTACTATATAACGATGTTCAAGTGTGATTTGATTTTGAGCGTGATTTTATTTATAAACCTATTTTGAGATTTATAAATAAAATCACGCTCAATAACACACAAAAACGCAATGCAAACACGCCAGCAACATTGCTATATCGTATACTTTATCATATATTATTAAACTCAACATGCAAGTCCTCCAGAGTTTGGAGGGAAGTGGAGAAGGGAAGTGTCTTAATGGGAATGGAGTGTCTTATTAGTAGGTTCCCAAGTTCCCTCTGTTTTTACTGCTATGTACAGGATACCAGAGCTTCACAGGCGTAGCGCTACAAAAGAATATACTTAAGGACATTGCGGAAACCAATTCATTATTTGCTATTCATCACAGCACAGAGTTATAAAACACAGAATCCACGAGATTTTTTTGTTACAAAGTCACGAGGCAACCTTTTCTTAAAACATTAATCATTATGAGCACGAATCTTATAATTCAAAAGGTTTCTTTTTATGGTTCTCGACATTTAAATGCTTATCGTTGTTGGTTTTCTCTTTTCCAGGATTCTCGAGAGACACAATTTAAACTGTGCAGAATAACACCTCTGACGCCCTGCTTCCTATTGACTTGGAGTTAGTAATATGAAAATGGAATGAACAAATTATTATTATGTAATACAAAAAAAACATGATTCAATATGACAATTGCTAGGTTCGCATTTTCGTATAGAATTTTTTATATGAAAATTTTTTATGTAAGTTCTTTTCGGTATTATTAAGTTTTGTCAACCAGATCACGTTGTATCTATTGTGTTTAGCTAAAGAATGGTGTTATAAATAATATTATTTTTGATTCCTTAGATCCGAAAGTTGGGTACGAAATTGTATAAAAAAGAGCAACATACACTACTACAAGTCTACATTTATTTCGGGTAAATGTAGTTTTAATCTTCTCTCAAATTCAAATTCAAAATCTCAAATTTCATAAGAAGGTTAAGTCATATTTGGTTCATAAAATATAAGCTATTAAAATAGTAATCTTGTATCCATAATATAGTAATTGCTAAGTAATATTCTACATTTTAATGTTTAGTTCGTGAAAGTTGTGTACCATAAAGGCATTTTAGGTCCTCGTACCAATTTAACTTAACTTTCTAAATTATATGTGTATTTACTTTAAATACATATTTTTTACATCATCACGAAAACATTTTAAGTGGTGGAAGTCTTTTAAAATATAATATTTTAAACTATGTAATTTTAAATGTTAAGCATATCTTTATTTGTCTGTACTTTTAAATATAGTGCCAATACGTAAGAGCGTATTTAACGTTAGTTTTAATAAGTATCATTAGTTAATGTAATATTATAATTATGTTAAAATTTAATAAATGTGAAAAATTTATATATTTTTTAAATTAAACTACTTATTATTTTAACATTGTATAGTTGAAATGTGATGGCGTTGTGGGTTCAATCCCGGAACTGATGTCTTACGATAACGGCACGTCACGTAATACTCAAACGATGTTAACTCTATACTTGGAAAGTGTTTTTTTTTAAAACATCTGATGTTTTTGATATCGCTTATGAATATATATAAGGATGTCAAAAACTTGGAAAATATTTATAAAAATATATGTATATTGGTTAAAAAAACACAAAGGTTACATACACACAAACAAAATAGAAAATTTATATTTATAATTAAACATTGTCATAACATTTCAAAACAAAAAAATAAAGATATAAAATGATCAAATCAAATTGGAACTTTTAAGTCAAAGTTACCTTAAAAAGTAAACAGAATAAAGAAAAAAAATCATTATTAAAAAATCTAAGGCTATATAAGAAAATATCCGAAACTTAAGTAATATATAAATAATATTATTATGAATTAGTCGTAACTGAGATCGAATATTATTAGCGAGATCAACAATTACTGCTACTTAAACAAGTTATGATCAAAAATTACATCTTAGTTACTTACTGACTACTCCGCTATCTTGCAATCTGTTAAATGTTTCCGTGTTTCCAGTATTCAGCATTATTTTTCATTAAATGTAAATATTTAGACCAACATAAAGAGAAAAAATAAGACTTTCATTTTAATTCTGCTTCAGATTTATTTAATAAACATGTGCATTTACATATATACTGTCAAGGTTAAAGTTTACAATTACATACTATTAGTTAACTCATGTAAAAGAGAGTGAAAAAACTATAAAAGCAATGGAATTGTGTCAATCGGGGGCAATTGCTTGTAAGCAACGCGTCTTATTGGAACGAAACTTGTATTAAGTATTGTTATTGGGTAATACATATCACTTATTGCAATTTAAGTAGAAATCTCTTTTCGAATAATTTACAAACGATATATTTTTATTTTTTAAAGAAGATAAACCGCTTCTGACTTCTCGCTTCTAACAATACATATGTTTTCATCATAGACAACGGATAAGTAATTTAAGCTTAATAAATGTATTATTATTATTATTTAAAATCATTATCGGTACATATTGAGGTTAAATATATTTTAAAGAAATCTCGATTTACTTTGATAAAGTACTGCTTCGCGTGTCGCCGCCTTGCATATACAGCATGTTTTGTTACATGTGTTAATAAGAAAAAAAAATGATTTATTAGGTTTATAACCTGATGAAATTTCGAAATGCGGTAGATATTACAAAATATAAGAAAGAAAATGTATCTTTGGATTAATAAATATAGAATTTATATCTTATTCACAATAGGCCAGTCATGGTGCAGGGACACAATCTTGCGACTGTAAGAGCGACAGGTTATGGGTTCGATTGCCACTTGAATGCCTTTCCCTGGTAACGAAACAAAAACCGCGACGTTGCATTACGAATTCTGAGGCCAGTGAGGAACGGTGTATCTTTACACTAGGTACTCAAATTCCCTCTGCATATGTGCGAGATACGGTGTGAATCTAAAAGAAATATCATTTTCACATAGATTTAGATTTATGTTGCTTTATTATAAAAACAAACAGATAAAATTTACATTTTTCTAGAACATACCAATTATATGCGGTTTATTTTTTCTTGCACGTATCTTTGCTTAACGTTTAAATAAGTTTTCATTGCAACAAGCCAATTCTCTAATGAAAATGTAATAATATAATATTATTATGTTGCTTTAATGCTTATAATGTAATCAGTAAAAGAACATAACATTTAAGATATATTCATTAATCCAAAACGCTTGCGTAATATTTGTGAAGTTGTATAACTTTAATTACCCGGAGTATAACTACGTTATGTCAAATCACAAACATTAACACTCAAACTAAACATAAAATTTTCCCGCACTTAACTTTATTGTCCCACTAACACATTTTGCGACTAAAATTATACAAGAAAGACTATAAATCTTGCGTGCGGACGTACTATAAAAATTTGTAATTAATAACTACAACGCCACTCGTTTATGGTAATTCGAGTTATTTTTCCTTTACACTAATGCTCTTTGAGTTCAGTGGGCGCAAAACCCCACTTTGCAATTTCATTGCCTCTAAGATGCTATCGCTATCAATTATGGCCCATAAAACGTAATGACTTCATCATAAATCTTGACTACACGACACAATTTACTTGGTGTTGAATAAATTATGTCAAATTGCTTTTATGTAGGTATTAAAGACTATTGGCTGTAAGTGCTGTATACAATATATCCATCTTAATCCGCAGATATGAATGTTTCGTTGCATTTTTTACAGCGTTTTTTTTATATAAGTACGGCATGGCACCTTTGATGAAGAATTTTCAATTTGCAGAATTGCCTTTTAAATGGATCCGACAGATGATGTTCTACGGAAAAGAAGCATTACAATAAATATGATATTTATCATGTTAGGATTTTTTTAT